>JAECXW010000768.1:0-178020 GCA_018153365.1 Drosophila fuyamai | reverse complement strand
TATATTATATATTATTCTTGTAATTTTATTATGTGTACTAATGTTTTATGAGTTTGAATTATCTTTGCAGCGCCTAGATTTATTTGCGCTAGTGGTTCTTCCCAGCAAAATGGCCGGATCTCAAGTTTCCTTTCTGCGGCCATGCTCCTTGACCACACCTGTAATTATTGTTCATTTGGTTTGGTTAGTCTTCTGATTTTTTCTTTTTGGATTTTTTGTGGTTTAGTAGAGGTAAGCGTGAGACCGTTGTCTTCCAACACCTTGTGCTTGAAAACGAGGAGTTAATTTATCCCTCCTGTTTTCTTTCCTAAATATAATCTCTCCTGGTTTTACTGCGTCCGGGCTTTGCCTGTCAACGTTCGCCGCCTCTATTCTTTGTTCTTTTCTTGCTGAACCTTTTCTTTAATTCTTGGATAAAGTTTCTGCTTGAAACGCATTAATCTTCTGTAAATAATCGTGTTCGTTGTTAAAAGACACATTATTTAGGAAGTTATGCGTTCTCCTGTGAATAACTCCTGCGGTGTTAGTTTCGTCGCTGAATGAATGGCATTATTATAAGTTATAAATGCCTCATCCAGGACTTCCTCATGCTTGACTTAAAGTTTCTTTTTCCTTTTTGTCTCATTTATTAATCTATATATTTCTGTGATCGTCGAGTGCAGTCTCTCGACTGTAGAATTACTCGATTATTGCTGAAAGGATGTAGTGTGTAGCTCTAATTCGTACTGCCTACAAAAGTCCTTGAACAAGTTAGTAAGAATTCTACTCCTTGGTCACAGACTATCTTTTTAGGCACCCCGAATAAGGCCATGCAACTTTTTACTGCCTTAACGATATTTACGCTTTCTTTTGCTGGGATTATTAGTCCCCTATCGTATCCAGAGAACTTGTCAATTTTGGTTAGCACACTTTTCTTTTTTACGAAATACAAGTCAATGTGCACTATTTCCATAGGTCTCTCTGGTGTCTCTGTAAGGCTGTATTTGATCTTGTTTGGTTTCCTTTCGTACTTCTGTATTTGACAACTGTCACAATTATTAAATGTTTGGGTACTTGCCTGTTTCATGTGTACGAAAAACACCTTCCTTTTCAGGTGTCCTAATGTTTCATCTATTCCCCTATGATTCGACCTATCATGGTAGTCTTTGATCACCTGTTCCTGTTCACTCTTTTCCGTTATATCCGGCAACAAAACTATACATCTTATTGCCCTATATAACTTACTATTAGCGAAATACTTGCAATATGCCTCTTGGATTGTTATCACCAAGTTGTCTGGAATCAGGAGTGCTACCGTTCTTTTAGGTTTCAGGATTTCTTTTAACTTCCGGCCAACCTTCCTGTATGACCACCTGGATGTTATACTCGTTTAGTGGTTTTTCCGAAATAGGGAATCCCAACTGAAGATCTTCTCCAGCAGAGTGGATTGTCTCTCCATTGCTCGCCATCTCTGAGGCATCCTCCAACACGTTGAGCTCTGGTCGAATTCTGCTCAGTGCGTCAGTCACTACATTCAGAGAACCCTTCTTATATACGATCTCGTAATCGTACTCCAACATTTGGAGTCTCCATCCAACTCATGAAGTTTGGAATCGGGTCCTTGACGCTCATTAGCCATGTTAATGGCCTATGGTCAGTGACTATCTTGAACTTTGTGCCAAATACGTAATGTCTAAAATGCTTAATCGCCCATATAATGGCGAACATTTCCTTTTCTATTGTGGCATAGTTCACTTCTGATCCTGACAGGGTTCTGCTAGCGAATGCTATTGGTCTGTCCGTTCCCATATTTCCCTGGGATAGGACGGCGCCAATAGCATAATTACTTGCATCTGTGGTGAGTATGAAAGGTTTATCGAAGTCAGGAAACTGCAAGATTGGATCATTGCACAGTAAGGTCTTGCATACCTCAAATGCGTCCTTGTATTTTTGGTCTATCTGCACGGCCTTTTTCCCTTTCAACTGTTTTGTCAAAGGCTTTGTTATAGCCGCGAAATCTCTTATAAACTTCCTATAGTACCCTAACAGACCTAGGAACGATTTTATCTGCTTCCTAGTCTTGGGAATCTCGAATCTTTTTATTGCTTCGATCTTTCTTGGGTTCGGTCTGATCCCTTGTTGGGTTACTACGTGTCCTAAGTATTCCAACTCATTCCTTAAAAACTCTGTCTTGTCTAGTTGTAACTTGAAGTTTGCCTCCGCAAGTTTCTTGAAGACTTTTTCCAAATCCGTTACGTGTTCTTGTAGGGATGTCGAGTACTCCATGATGTCGTCCATATATATAAGACAACATTTTCCTAGCAACTCTCCGAAAATATTGTTCATTAATCTTTGAAAGGTTTCTGGGGCGTTATTTAGCCCGAACGGCATTCGGACACACTCAAAATGTCCCCCTTCCGCCGAGAAAGCAGTTTTCGGGATGTCCTCTTCTTTCACTTCGATCCACTCGCCAGATCTAAAGTTGAGAAGTATTTAGCTCTACCCAAGCTATCCAATACGTCACTGATTAATGGTATCTATCTTTAATTACCTTCTCGTTAAGTTTCCTATAGTCTACCACCATTCTCCATTTTTTCTCTCCAAAGACATCCTTCTTCTTGGGTACTAGCCAAACCGGCGCACTCCACGGAGAATAGCTATGTCTAATAATCTTCTGATCCCATAGTTTTTATACCCGTTACTCGTAGAGTAAAAGGGTATATTGTATTCGTGCAAAAGTATGTAACAGGTAGAAGGAAGCGTTTCCGACCCTATAAAGTATATATATTCTTGATCAGGGTCACTAGCCGAGTCGATATAGCCATGTCCGTCTGTCCGTCTGTCCGTCTGTCCGTCCGTATGAACGCTGAGATCTCGGAAACTATAAAAGCTAGAAGATTGGCATTTTGCATGCAGATTTTAGGAGTTCCTACGCAGCGCAAGTTTGTTTCAAAAAGGTGCCACGCCCCCTTTAACGCCCACAATCGCTTATATACGATTTTATTTAAATATAAATTTAAATATTTCGGAAAAGTAAAAATGCAGTTTTATTGTGTTTATCAATACCTATCGAAATGTAGAAGAAATTTTTCAAATCGGACCATTCGTTTAAAAGTTATGCATGATCAAAGTTTCTATCTCCATCTCCCTCGTACTCCTTTTACCTGAGTAACGGGTATCTGATAGTCGGGGCACCCGACTATAGCGTTCTCTCTTGTTCTAGCTGTCTTCTCACCTCCTGTCTTTCCTTGAATGCATACCTGTACGGCCTATCGTACACCGGTATGTCGTCATTCGTTCTAATTTGGTGTTTGACCGCATTATTGAATGCCAACTGGACACCTCTTTATGGAATACTTTCGGGTATTTTTTACAAGTTCTGTTCCGATCTTATCAAAAGATATCTTCCTATTTGCGCTATCTGTCTCCTCTATATTGTTGAGCTCGAAATGCTTGTCAGTTTCGAATTCGACAACTTCTAATGGTTCTTCTAGAAATAATTCCTGATCTTCTTCCGCATAGTTCGTTATCTCGACCAGGCTCTTTCCAGCCACTGCCCTATAGATTCCTTTTGAAATGATCAAATCTTCTTTTACTATTGTTTTGTTCAGCAAGAAATCTCCATCGGGTACTCATAGCGGAATAGAAATAACCGCTTTTGTACCTGCTTCTATTGAGTGAACCTCGCTGGGTCTATACTTGGTGGAATGTATCTGCAATTCCGTGTCCGCCGTACGGAACCAACCCTTCTCAATATCGATCACGGCTTTTATTTGTTACAGCAAGTCTATACCAATTAATCCCTCGAAAAACTGATGAAATCTGAAGAGCAATAATCTCATTTTTCCTACTCCTCCGAATTCTTTGAACATTGGTACATGTGCTTCCTGCAAAATCGTGTAATTGTCTTAATGGCTATTGGGTCATGCAGCTCTTTCACATGCTGTGGTTGAGCTAATTCGGGACGAATGAAAGAATAAGTGGATCCTGTATCGATTAGTAATTTTATTGTTTTGTGTGGGGTAATTCTGATCATTACATACGGTAGGGTAGAGTGGCCCCTCCTTGCTCCTAAATATCCTGTTGGTTGCTCGAGGCTGATTGCCAAAAATTTGCCTCATCTTCTTGGATATTATGCAGTTGACCGCCTATTGACTGCCTATAGTCTATAGTCTCTCTCTGAATTATTGGCCGAATTGTATGACCGCTTGGAGTTGGTCGAATTATTCGACTGTCTCGAATTATTCGAGTTATATGATTGTCCCGAATAATTTGAATTTCTAGACATTATTGATTGTCCACTACCTCCATCTCCAGCTGCCTGGATCGCTAACTGACCTTCCCTTGGCCTGCTGTTGTTATAGCTTTTGCCATACCACTGCCTCTCTCTATTATTTTGGCCGTAATTCCATTTCGTGTTCCTGTTGTAGTAATTACGGCACGGTCTAACATAATTAGAGGCTTCTGTCTGATTAATGTTATCTGTTATGAATGGATTGCCTATTATTGGGTATGGCAATCCAAATCCTGGCCATCCATTCATGGTGGGCATTAAAAACGGCATCTGAAACTGTGGTTGGGTATTTGCAGCCCACCGATACTGCGACCAAGGGCCCGTCTGTGCCTCCGGCACTGGGTTGTCCCGTTTTCCTGACTCCTGTTTCGGAGCTTCCTTAACTCCTTAGGCCTGTGAACCTGTCATTTCCTGGGCTTCCACCACGGCCCTTGTTTCTTCTAAGGCACCTAAATTCTTCTCCCTGCAGCCTATTTCGTAAGCCTTTGCTATGTTTATTATATATTATATTATATATTATATATTATATATTATATATTATATATTATATATTATATATTATATATTATATATTATATATTATATATTATATATTATATATTATATATTATATATTATATATTATATATTATATATTATATATTATATATTATATATTATATATTATATATTATATATTATATATTATATATTATATATTATATATTATATATTATATATTATATATATTATATATTATATATTATATATTATATATTATATATTTATATATTATATATTATATATTATATATTATATATTATATATTATATATTATATATTATATATTATATATTATATATTATATATTATATATTATATATTATATATTATATATTATATATTATATATTATATATTATATATTATATATTATATATTATATATTATATATTATATATTATATATTATATATTATATATTATATATTATATATTATATATTATATATTATATATTATATATTATATATTATATATTATTCTTGTAATTTTATTATGTGTACTAATGTTTTATGAGTTTGAATTATCTTTGCAGCGCCTAGATTTATTTGCGCTAGTGGTTCTTCCCCTAGCAATGGCCGGATCTCAAGTTTCCTTTCTGCGGCCATGCTCCTTGACCACCTGTAATTATTGTTCATTTGGTTTGGTTAGTCTTCTGATTTTTTCTTTTTGGATTTTTTGTGGTTTAGTAGAGGTAAGCGTGAGACCGTTGTCTTCCAACACCTTGTGCTTTGAAAAACGAGGAGTTAATTTATCCCTCCTGTTTTCTTTCCTAAATATAATCTCTCCTGGTTTTACTGCGTCCGGGCTTTGCCTGTCAACGTTCGCCGCCTCTATTCTTTTGTTCTTTTCTTGCTGAACCTTTTCTTTAATTCTTGGATAAAGCTCTGCTTGAAACGCATTAATCTTCTGTAAATAATCGTGTTCGTTGTTAAAAGACACATTATTTAGGAAGTTATGCGTTCTCCCTGTGAATAACTCCTGCGGTGTTAGTTTCGTCGCTGAATGAATGGCATTATTATAAGTTATAAATGCCTCATCCAGGACTTCCTCATGCTTGACTTAAAGTTTCTTTTTCCTTTTTGTCTCATTTATTAATCTATATATTTCTGTGATCGTCGAGTGCAGTCTCTCGACTGTAGAATTACTCGATTATTGCTGAAAGGATGTAGTGTGTAGCTCTAATTCGTACTGCCTACAAAAGTCCTTGAACAAGTTAGTAAGAATTCTACTCCTTGGTCACAGACTATCTTTTTAGGCACCCCGAATAAGGCCATGAAACTTTTGCCTTAACGATATTTACGCTTTCTTTTGCTGGGATTATTAGTCCCCTAGCGTATCCAGAGAACTTGTCAATTTTGGTTAGCACACTTTTCTTTTTTACGAAATACAAGTCAATGTGCACTATTTCCATAGGTCTCTCTGGTGTCTCTGTAAGGCTGTATTTGATCTTGTTTGGTTTCCTTTCGTACTTCTGTATTTGACAACTGTCACAATTATTAAATGTTTGGGTACTTGCCTGTTTCATGTGTACGAAAAACACCTTCCTTTTCAGGTGTGCTAATGTTTCATCTATTCCCCTATGATTCGACCTATCATGGTAGTCTTTGATCACCTGTTCCTGTTCACTCTTTTCCGTTATATCCGGCAACAAAACTATACATCTTATTGCCCTATATAACTTACTATTAGCGAAATACTTGCAATATGCCTCTTGGATTGTTATCACCAAGTTGTCTGGAATCAGGAGTGCTACCGTTCTTTTAGGTTTCAGGATTTCTTTTAACTTCCGGCCAACTGTTTTCTCATCAAAATTGTTATCCGTCCAAATGATTCTCAACTTATTCCTGAACGGAATTTGTTTCTGCATTCCCCCTACTCTACCTTCCTGTATGACCACCTGGATGTTATACTCGTTTAGTGGTTTTTCCGAAATAGGGAATCCCAACTGAAGATCTTCTCCAGCAGAGTGGATTGTCTCTCCATTGCTCGCCATCTCTGAGGCATCCTCCAACACGTTGAGCTCTGGTCGAATTCTGCTCAGTGCGTCAGTCACTACATTCAGAGAACCCTTCTTATATACGATCTCGTAATCGTACTCCAACATTTGGAGTCTCCATCCAACTCATGAAGTTTGGAATCGGGTCCTTGACGCTCATTAGCCATGTTAATGGCCTATGGTCAGTGACTATCTTGAACTTTGTGCCAAATACGTAATGTCTAAAATGCTTAATCGCCCATATAATGGCGAACATTTCCTTTTCTATTGTGTCATAGTTCACTTCTGATCCTGACAGGGTTCTGCTAGCGAATGCTATTGGTCTGTCCGTTCCCATATTTCCCTGGGATAGGACGGCGCCAATAGCATAATTACTTGCATCTGTGGTGAGTATGAAAGGTTTATCGAAGTCAGGAAACTGCAAGATTGGATCATTGCACAGTAAGGTCTTGCATACCTCAAATGCGTCCTTGTATTTTTGGTCTATCTGCACGGCCTTTTTCCCTTTCAACTGTTTTGTCAAAGGCTTTGTTATAGCCGCGAAATCTCTTATAAACTTCCTATAGTACCCTAACAGACCTAGGAACGATTTTATCTGCTTCCTAGTCTTGGGAATCTCGAATCTTTTTATTGCTTCGATCTTTCTTGGGTTCGGTCTGATCCCTTGTTGGGTTACTACGTGTCCTAAGTATTCCAACTCATTCCTTAAAAACTCTGTCTTGTCTAGTT
This sequence comes from Drosophila fuyamai, assembly GCA_018153365.1. NCBI lineage: Eukaryota > Metazoa > Arthropoda > Insecta > Diptera > Drosophilidae > Drosophila > Drosophila fuyamai. Next base: position 170,479 of record JAECXW010000768.1, on the reverse strand, counting down.
GTAACTTGAAGTTTGCCTCCGCAAGTTTCTTGAAGACTTTTTCCAAATCCGTTACGTGTTCTTGTAGGGATGTCGAGTACTCCATGATGTCGTCCATATATATAAGACAACATTTTCCTAGCAACTCTCCGAAAATATTGTTCATTAACCTTTGAAAGGTTTCTGGGGCGTTATTTAGCCCGAACGGCATTCGGACACACTCAAAATGTCCCCCTTCCGCCGAGAAAGCAGTTTTCGGGATGTCCTCTTCTTTCACTTCGATCCACTCGCCAGATCTAAAGTTGAGAAGTATTTAGCCCTACCCAAGCTATCCAATACGTCACTGATTAATGGTATCTATCTTTAATTACCTTCTCGTTAAGTTTCCTATAGTCTACCACCATTCTCCATTTTTTCTCTCCAAAGACATCCTTCTTCTTGGGTACTAGCCAAACCGGCGCACTCCACGGAGAATAGCTATGTCTAATAATCTTCTGATCCCATAGTTTTTCTAGCTGTCTTCTCACCTCCTGTCTTTCCTTGAATGCATACCTGTACGGCCTATCGTACACCGGTATGTCGTCATTCGTTCTAATTTGGTGTTTGACCGCATTATTGAATGCCAACTGGACACCTCTTTATGGAATACTTTCGGGTATTTTTTACAAGTTCTGTTCCGATCTTATCAAAAGATATCTTCCTATTTGCGCTATCTGTCTCCTCTATATTGTTGAGCTCGAAATGCTTGTCAGTTTCGAATTCGACAACTTCTAATGGTTCTTCTAGAAATAATTCCTGATCTTCTTCCGCATAGTTCGTTATCTCGACCAGGCTCTTTCCAGCCACTGCCCTATAGATTCCTTTTGAAATGATCAAATCTTCTTTTACTATTGTTTTGTTCAGCAAGAAATCTCCATCGGGTACTCATAGCGGAATAGAAATAACCGCTTTTGTACCTGCTTCTATTGAGTGAACCTCGCTGGGTCTATACTTGGTGGAATGTATCTGCAATTCCGTGTCCGCCGTACGGAACCAACCCTTCTCAATATCGATCACGGCTTTTATTTGTTACAGCAAGTCTATACCAATTAATCCCTCGAAAAACTGATGAAATCTGAAGAGCAATAATCTCATTTTTCCTACTCCTCCGAATTCTTTGAACATTGGTACATGTGCTTCCTGCAAAATCGTGTAATTGTCTTAATGGCTATTGGGTCATGCAGCTCTTTCACATGCTGTGGTTGAGCTAATTCGGGACGAATGAAAGAATAAGTGGATCCTGTATCGATTAGTAATTTTATTGTTTTGTGTGGGGTAATTCTGATCATTACATACGGTAGGGTAGAGTGGCCCCTCCTTGCTCCTAAATATCCTGTTGGTTGCTCGAGGCTGATTGCCAAAAATTTGCCTCATCTTCTTGGATATTATGCAGTTGACCGCCTATTGACTGCCTATAGTCTATAGTCTCTCTCTGAATTATTGGCCGAATTGTATGACCGCTTGGAGTTGGTCGAATTATTCGACTGTCTCGAATTATTCGAGTTATATGATTGTCCCGAATAATTTGAATTTCTAGACATTATTGATTGTCCACTACCTCCATCTCCAGCTGCCTGGATCGCTAACTGACCTTCCCTTGGCCTGCTGTTGTTATAGCTGTTGCCATACCACTGCCTCTCGCTATTATTTTGGCCGTAATTCCATTTCGTGTTCCTGTTGTAGTAATTACGGCACGGTCTAACATAATTAGAGGCTTCTGTCTGATTAATATTATCTGTTATGAATGGATTGCCTATTATTGGGTATGGCAATCCAAATCCTGGCCATCCATTCATGGTGGGCATTAAAAACGGCATCTGAAACTGTGGTTGGGTATTTGCAGCCCACCGATACTGCGACCAAGGGCCCGTCTGTGCCTCCGGCACTGGGTTGTCCCGTTTTCCTGACTCCTGTTTCGGAGCTTCCTTAACTCCTTAGGCCTGTGAACCTGTCATTTCCTGGGCTTCCACCACGGCCTTGTTTCTTCTAAGGCACCTAAATTCTTCTCCCTGCAGCCTATTTCGTAAGCCTTTGCTATGTTCGGTACCCCATGTTTCGAATAGTAACGACTATATGACCCTTTTATCTCTTATCCTTGAAATGTGTAACTAGTACCTTCTTAATCTGATCCCAATTGAGTTCTGATTCGTCCAAGTCGAGGGCCTTATCCGCCTCTCCTACAATCTTACTCCTCACCGCTCTAAGGGCTATTTCCCCTACATTCGATCTTTCCTCTCCTTTGATCAGGCCTAGTACCTGCTCCACTGCTCCTATAAAACCATCTAATTTACCAGAGTCTCCTTCGTATTTTGGAATAATTTCCACCAGGTCTATTACCTTGATGGCCTCTAATACACTCGTCGTTGCCATTGGTGTTGCCATTCTTTATTCTGTCATTCTAACTCCTGAAGTAGCTGTTGTAGTAATCTTGTTTTTATCTTTTTCCTTCTTCGTCTACCTACTTTCTGAACCAACGCATCGAACCAACGTCAACGGCAACCGTTTGTCGCCTCGGCGGCGACCGTCCGTTTGATCGACCCGCTCTGCGCAGCACCAAACACTCGGCACCCCCGACCGTCTACCGGCGCCGCCCGACGCTCTCTTGTCATACCGATTTGTCATTTCATTGCCAACCGCAACTATTTGTCGAACCGCCGGCAACCGACCGCTCGATCGACCTGCTCGACACAACCTCAAACCTTCCACCGCCGTCAGACATCCGCAATTTATTTTAACCAAATTAAAAAATCTCGCACTTGATTCCCATTACTTTCTGATCTTTACTGCCTATCTTCGAATATAAGCATCGTTATTCTCACCTTCACACACTGTGCACAATTCTTGTTACATTTCCTCCTTTCCTTCTCTAAACTTGGCTCGACCTCTTTATGTTTTTATTTTATTAATTATTTTACTCTTGCACTTTAATTCCTTCTCCATTTAATTATTTTATATTTTCCTTTCTATATGATTTTGATTTATTTATTTATAATTTATTATTTCACTCCATTTCAAACTTCACTCTACTCACTCTTACAATATAAGGATAATTATAGTGTTGTAAATTCCTGTCATCCTCCGCCGTCACAGATCCTTCCTTGAGTTTCTTGGGTAGAATCTGTCCTTTAGCCGGAGGTCTACCGACTGCGCCAGTTAACTTAAGTAGGTTCTTCAATAAATGTCCCGGGGTATAACCCGACCAAATAAAATGTTTGTAGTTGATTGTTTCGAGTTGGAAATCAGAATGAATTCTTTATTTTATAATTCTTTGTTCAAAGCTTAGTGTTAACGTACAATGTGCTGACCTAGCGGAATTGATTTGTAATTGGGCCGGATGCATATATGGGGCTTGGACTCAGCAGTGGTCGCGATGTTTGTTTGGTTGGTAACTTAGTTGCCAATAAAGTGTTTGGTTTCTAGCTGCTTGTCAACCGTAGGGGTTTAGGTGGGGGACCGCCGAGCGAAAGTGCTGAGGCGGTAACTCACGCTATCGAACTATAAGTGGTTTCGAAAAACTCAGCAAGTAAATCAGCAATTTCAGAATCTGTCGATGCCTCCGTTGAGTTTAGACGTTCCGATGAAGGCAATGCCGATGGCTTACGCTTGGCATTAACAATGTTGAAAAACTGTTTCGGATAGATACAAAGAATAGCAATGACTGTTCAGAACATTAAAATCCGATCGAAAAATCTGATGGCTTACCCGATTTTTTATACTTTTTATATATATTTGATTTAAGATTCTTAAGTCTTTGAAGCGCATTGGTAAACCAAGGAGGCCTGTTTAGGTTTGAAGGAAACCTATCAGGAACGCATTCATTAAAAAAATATTTAACGCTGTATAGAATAGTTCAGTGGCACTTTCAATGTCTGTACAATTGTACAAGTCTGTCCAATTATAATGAGAAATCATATCGTTAAGTTTATTATAGTCACATTTAGGAAAACATCTCATTTTAGTTGGGGACACTAAAAGAGAGAGGGTATCAGAGCATGGGAGGCAATTTGTCAATTCCATTGTTGGATGATATCGGTCTTCAAGTATAACAAGAGCGTCAATTCTACATACCGTGACCTCAGACGGGACTGAAACAAAGACAAGATCTAATTGTCTATTTAAAGAATTTCGTATAAAGCTTACATGCTGTAACGATAATTCTAAATGCCATCTACAAAATCATGGGCGGATAAAGGTATAGCGACAAGTGAGTCAGTGGGAGGAGACCAAGAAATATCAGGTAGATTAAAGTCACCCAAAACAATCAAAAGGTCTCTGTTAGAAAAAAGGGATAGTACGGATTTTATTGCGGACAGATGGTGCACATAAATTACTAGATGAGAGCCAGGAGGAATATAAGAACATGTAACAAAAATAGATAAAGATTGCAAGGAAACTTTCACACTTACAAATTCGATTTCGTTTGGGATATAAGTGAGAATTCTTTCAGATGTAACGGCAATCAGTACACCGCCACCCTACGTGAGCGGCGATCGGCCCTATAAGTATTAAAGTTATTTGACAGAACTTCAGAGTCAGATATCTCTGGTTTTAGCCAAGTTTCCGTAAAAGCCAAAATATCTTCAGTGAATGCAGAGGAGTCAGCATAAAGCTTGACTGAATGAAAATCGAAATTGTTCAACTGCAATATCCTCGGATGGGAATTTTTCACGTATAAATTCCAAAACATCCTCAAATGTGGTAACTGGGGTGAATCTAGAAACAAATAATTGCTTCCTTTGTGGAACAACTGAATATTTCTTACGCCCCCCCAGCAGCAGTCTGAACCTCACTGGGCTGAGAACCAGGAACGGTGCCTACTGTACCTATAGGTACGGTACTATTTAGACAGTACTGTACATTTTATTCCGGAAACGAGGCACCACCCGATCTAGCTGTATCCATAGTCACAGTTTGTTTACCAAGTACGGATTTGGGGTGGATTCCACAATCATATTAACGGCGATTAAACTGGCTTTTTACGTTTAGGCGACTCGGTTGATAATTTGTTATTATTAAACTGGGCACAGACGGAATTGAACCCCTCATTGAGTTGTTTAAACAGGAGCTTTTAAATATTCAATAGGCTGTCTCGAGTCTGCTTCATAAAGCCGCTCATCTCAACTACCAATTCCTTGCAGGACCCACATGACCACATGAGACCAGAATTAAGATCTATGAAATCTTTAACTCTGCCAGTAAATCCTGCACATTTAACGTGCATCATCGAATCGCAGGGCCAGCAAAAAATAAAAGGGTCTTTAGTTGAAAATTTTTCTTAGAACAGACAAGAGCCATTGTAAGTTTAAAAAGCAAATAAAAAATAATAAAATGAAAATTACCTCTTTAAAAAATTACCAACTTTAAGCATAAACAAATGCAATGTAAAGCATGCAAAAAGAAAGAGAGAGAGAGAGTTTAGAGAAATAAACGAGAAAGTCTACCAGAAGTTCTTAGAGAGTAAGTTACAGTTATAAAATAGAGCGGGAGAGATTGAGAGGGAGTAAAAGAGTTCTAGCAAGTATAGAGAGCCTAAATTACACTAACAAAGCTACGAGATTAAACAAATCTAATATAAATGTTATAAATGTGTTTATAGTTATTAAACAAATACCCGTTTACTGGGAGATCTATTTAAAATTTTTAACACAGATATTAGGTTAAGCTTTGTAAATAAATGAACACAAAACACTCGCACAAAATCACTAAAAAAATACAAAAACTCAGAGCACAAAAGTAAACACAACTGTTCACAAGCGACGCTAAATCGATTTTTTGATAATGTTATAATTTTAAAATAAAGAGTGTATTTTGACAGCGCGCAACAGCGAAGAAATGCTTGTAAATACATCTGCAAATTAACTTTCTCACTAGTAAATTTGTTAAAAAAAAATGTATTATTTATTTTTTTCCACTTATTCACTATTACAATTTGTAATAGGTCAAACTTATTTTATTCACTGCTCTTATACTTTCACTTGATTTTTCTGGTGCTCGATTCGGGTCTCTAAAACGGACTATCCTCCTCGAGTTCAATAATTAATAATCAAACCTCGGCTTAAGAGATTTATCGCACTCAAGAGAGTCGGAAAATATAAAGAATCTTGGGAAACTTTTGTTTACGCTAGCGGACTCAGGGCTCGCTTTGGGGCTCCGATGTTTACAATTGGATGTTGACAGCATCCGTTTGATGCGGACTGCGTGAAATGCAAAGCCGGAAAACACACCACATTTGCGTGGCCGTTATGAAGTATCATTTCTTGTTAGCTATAAGTCATTTCTGTTTTGCATTTATTAACAAGCACATCGCTCCTAACTGAAACTCCGGCTACGCCATCAACTTATTCATTGAATATCGCGCCTTAAGGGCCGGTAACAGCGGAGGAAAGTTCCTTCCAACATGATCTTGTACAGAAGGAAGACAACCCGGCAACAACCTGCCAGATCCCCTGTTTGCCACGAAAGAATTCTTAGGCGAGCTTACATCATCTTCTACAGAAGGAAGACAACCTGGCAACAACCTGCCAGGTCCCCCGCTTTCCACGAAAGAATTCGTAGGCGAGCTTACATCATCTTCTACAGAAGGAAGACAACCCGGCAACAACCTGCCAGGTCCCCCGCTTGTCACTAAAGAATTCGTTGGCGAGCGTACATCATCGAGATTGTTTTTGTGGGCATAATTATTAAATTCATGATTACACGAAAATATTTAAAATGTAATATGTTGCTTTCACAAGCGTTTTCGTGGCGACATGAAACTAGGGTCTGGGCAGTGTGTAAATTGCAACTTGTCAAGAAAAGATGTTCTCCGGTTCGCTTTTTTTTTCGTACTGATTTATTGGCAGCTTCAGCTGAGTTAACATAATTGAGTTAACATATTAAATAACATAGTGCACAGGCTCTGGAATTCATACAAATGAAAATATACACAGGGAAAAACGTAGTTTGTCCGAACATCCCACCACCCTTGAAAGGATCTGCTTTCAACACTTCTTAGTCCTTCAGGTCAAATGGAATCAATGGATGAGCAACTCGAACCAGCCCATCCTTGCCCGCTACCACGCCGATGCGGACGATGCGGCCGAAAAAAGTTGGAAAACTTTGTGTTGAATTTCCAACGTTGATTTTTGTCGAAGACTGAGACCATTTGGTGCGAGCTCACAGTTCGTTAATGTATTCAAAACGCTGAAGATTGGTAAAGTTTACAGTGTTGATTTGGCGCTCTGGGAAAGCAAGTAGCGATTTTCCAATCAAGAGGTGACCCGGAGTAATTGCTTAATAATCACTCCTATCAGACAATGGGACAATGGGATAAGCGGAGATGAATTAAGAATGGCTTCAACTTCAGCCGCCACTGTGGTGAGCTCTTGCAGTTTCGGCCTGTAGCGAACACAAGAAACGCAGGATCAGTTGACAATCCAAATTCCCAAGCGAGTGAGCGCCACCAATGGCTTTTGGTCAAAGGATGGAACCAGAGCGGGGAGAAGAGCGATAGGACTCGAGCTTACTTTCGTTGCAAAAGTAGAAATTACATTAAAAAGGCTTGTTTTTGGAGATCCTATATTATTCAAACGGATGCGTGTCGTAGTTCTTCTGCTGTCAATCTAACAGCTTTAAGTTTGAGGACCTTAGGCATATTATAACTTGATTATCAAGTAGACTACTTAAATCCAGGAATAAAATTATTGTTGAATATAAAAGCAATAATAACATAAAATATAACAATTTGTTCTATTATGGAACTATGATAAAATAAAAGAGATAGTTAAAAATTTCAACGGCAACAGCGGGATTTAAGTATACATCGACGAGGGTAGCATCGTGGGAGAAATTCAAGGAATACGGATCGGCGCAGTATAACTCAACAAGGAGCTGGGGCGTCGATGGAAGGATCGAGAAGACTCAAAGGCAACAAGGATACACAGGATAAAAGCCGGAGAAAAACAACGAAAATTCGTACGCCAAAGGATGGAACAAGAGCGGGGAGAAGGGCGAGAGGACTCGAAGGCCACAAGGATACACAGGGTAACAGCCGGAGAGAAGTATCGAGCTTACTTTCGTTATGCGAAGAAAGGGGGTGTTGTAAGGGGGCGATCCTTCCACAAAAAAGAATTGAAGACACAACAAAATTCCCACGGCGAAAACGCAAAGGAGGATGAAAAAGTAAGAAGTCGGGGGCGTCGTGGTGTACTTCAGTGTCTTTTATTCAGCTGCATACATAGGACTGAAAAACTTAAACTAAAACCGCGCTACCGCCCGCTTTACTCCGTTGAAGCGAGAGCGGGAGATCGGCAATGGCCGTCCGAGGAGTTCGGATGCGAAACCCGAAGCTCGGACTCTTGAGTGTGGACGTTGCGAGAAGCGAGCGAGGGAGCGCAAGAGGGGCGAGAGCGAAAGCTCGGAGAGCTCAGTGAACAGCGCCGATGGAGTGGGCCACTGACCTAAACATTCCGCCCCCCTTGCAACTACTCGGGTTGCAACATAGCCTGGTTGCTCTTCTCACGGCAGGTGGCAGGCTCCGGACACGACCCACCCAAGCACGGTGCTCTGGGCTACTGGCAGTCCATCCTGAATTTTCAGGAAGCCCGGCCGCATCACACTCGGATACATATACGCGCCCAGGATGATGGAGATAGAACCGCTCATCAGCCAGCGTAATGTCTCGGAAATGGGTCCTTACCGCGTCGCTTAGCTCCCGGATTGGAGTGCGGATGCGCACTGCATATTTAGAAAAATCTGACGGCTTACCCTTTTTTACCTTTTTTATACTTTTTATATATATTTGATTTAAGGTTTTTAAGTCTTTGAAGCGCATTATTAAACCAAGGAGGCCTGTTTAGGTTTGAATGAAACCTATCAGGAACGCATTCATTAAAAACATTATTTAACGCTATATAGAATAGTTCAGTGGCACTATCAATGTCTGTACAATTGTACAAGTCTGTCCAATTATAATGAGAAATCATATTGTTAAGTTTATTATAGTCACATTTAGGAAAACATCTCATTTTAGTTGGGGACACTAAAGGAGAGAGGGTATCAGAGCAGGGGGGGGCAAATTGTCAATTCCATTGTTGGATGATATCGGTCTTCAGGTACAACAAGAGCGACAATTCTACATACCGTGACCTCAGACGGGTCTGAAACAAAGACAAGATCTAATTGGCTATTTAAAGAATTTCGTATAAAGCTTACATGCTGTAACGATAATTCTAAGGGCCATCTACAAAATCATGGGCGGATAAAGGTATAGCGACAAGTGAGTCAGTGGGAGGAGCCCAAGAAATATCAGGTAGATTAAAGTCACCCAAAATAATCAAAAGGTCTCTGTTAGAAAAAAGGATAGTACGGATTTTATTGCGGACAGATGGTGCACATAAATTACTAGATGAGAGCCAGGAGGAATATAAGAACTTGTAACAAAAATAGATAAAGATTGCAAGGAAACTTTCACACTTACAAATTCAATTTCGTTTGGGATATAAGTGAGAATTCTTTAAGATGTAACGGCAATCAGTACACCGCCACCCTACGTGAGGGGCGATCGGTCCTATAAGTATTAAAGTTATTTGACAGACCTTAAGAGTCAGATATCTCTGGTTTTAGTCAAGTTTCCGTAAAAGCCAAAATATCTTCAGTGAATGCAGAGGAGTCAGCATAAAGCTTGTGTATCTTCATATTTAGTCCCCTAAAATTTTGATACGCCGAAAATAAACTTTTTAGTTTTTTGGCACAGTGGAAGTGGAAGCCTGTGATTTGTTCTCGGTTTATTGAGATGTGGTAACTAAGGTGAATCTAGAAACAAATAATTGCTTCCTTTGTGGAACAACTGAATATTTCTTACGCCCCCCAGCAGCAGTCTGAACCTCACTGGGCTGAGAACCAGGAACGGTGCCTACTGTACATATAGGTACGGTACTACATAGACAGTACTGTACATTTTATTCCGGAAACGAGGCACCACCCGATCTAGCTGTATCCATAGTCACAGTTTGTTTACCAAGTACGGATTTGGGGTGGATTCCACAATCATATTAACGGCGATTAAACTGGCTTTTTACGTTTAGGCGACTCGGTTGATAATTTGTTATTATTAAACTGGGCACAGACGGAATTGAACCCCTCATTGAGTTGTTTAAACAGGAGCTTTTAAATATTCAATAGGCTGTCTCGAGTCTGCTTCATAAAGCCGCTCATCTCAACTACCAATTCCTTGCAGGACCCACATGACCACATGAGACCAGAATTAAGATCTATGAAATCTTTAACTCTGCCAGTAAATCCTGCACATTTAACGTGCATCATCGAATCGCAGGGCCAGCAAAAAATAAAAGGGTCTTTAGTTGAAAATTTTTCTTAGAACAGACAAGAGCCATTGTAAGTTTAAAAAGCAAATAAAAAATAATAAAATGAAAATTACCTCTTTAAAAAATTACCAACTTTAAGCATAAACAAATGCAATGTAAAGCATGCAAAAAGAAAGAGAGAGAGAGAGATTTAGAGAAATAAACGAGAAAGTCTACCAGAAGTTCTTAGAGAGTAAGTTACAGTTATAAAATAGAGCGGGAGAGATTGAGAGGGAGTAAAAGAGTTCTAGCAAGTATAGAGAGCCTAAATTACACTAACAAAGCTACGAGATTAAACAAATCTAATATAAATGTTATAAATGTGTTTATAGTTATTAAACAAATACCCGTTTACTGGGAGATCTATTTAAAATTTTTAACACAGATATTAGGTTAAGCTTTGTAAATAAATGAACACAAAACACTCGCACAAAATCACTAAAAAAATACAAAAACTCAGAGCACAAAAGTAAACACAACTGTTCACAAGCGACGCTAAATCGATTTTTTGATAATGTTATATCTCTTTATTTAAAATAAAGAGTGTATTTTGACAGCGCGCAACAGCGAAGAAATGCTTGTAAATACATCTGCAAATTAACTTTCTCACTAGTAAATTTGTTTAAAAAAATGTATTATTTATTTTTTTCCACTTATTCACTATTACAATTTGTAATAGGTCAAACTTATTTTATTCACTGCTCTTATACTTTCACTTGATTTTTCTGGTGCTCGATTCGGGTCTCTAAAACGGACTATCCTCCTCGAGTTCAATAATTAATAATCAAACCTCGGCTTAAGAGATTTATCGCACTCAAGAGAGTCGGAAAATATAAAGAATCTTGGGAAACTTTTGTTTACGCTAGCGGACTCAGGGCTCGCTTTGGGGCTCCGATGTTTACAATTGGATGTTGACAGCATCCGTTTGATGCGGACTGCGTGAAATGCAAAGCCGGAAAACACACCACATTTGCGTGGCCGTTATGAAGTATCATTTCTTGTTAGCTATAAGTCATTTCTGTTTTGCATTTATTAACAAGCACATCGCTCCTAACTGAAACTCCGGCTACGCCATCAACTTATTCATTGAATATCGCGCCTTAAGGGCCGGTAACAGCGGAGGAAAGTTCCTTCCAACATGATCTTGTACAAAAGGAAGACAACCCGGCAACAACCTGCCAGATCCCCTGTTTGCCACGAAAGAATTCTTAGGCGAGCTTACATCATCTTCTACAGAAGGAAGACAACCTGGCAACAACCTGCCAGGTCCCCCGCTTTCCACGAAAGAATTCGTAGGCGAGCTTACATCATCTTCTACAGAAGGAAGACAACCCGGCAACAACCTGCCAGGTCCCCCGCTTGTCACTAAAGAATTCGTTGGCGAGCGTACATCATCGAGATTGTTTTTGTGGGCATAATTATTAAATTCATGATTACACGAAAATATTTAAAATGTAATATGTTGCTTTCACAAGCGTTTTCGTGGCGACATGAAACTAGGGTCTGGGCAGTGTGTAAATTGCAACTTGTCAAGAAAAGATGTTCTCCGGTTCGCTTTTTTTTCGTACTGATTTATTGGCAGCTTCAGCTGAGTTAACATAATTGAGTTAACATATTAAATAACATAGTGCACAGGCTCTGGAATTCATACAAATGAAAATATACACAGGGAAAAACGTAGTTTGTCCGAACATCCCACCACCCTTGAAAGGATCTGCTTTCAACACTTCTTAGTCCTTCAGGTCAAATGGAATCAATGGATGAGCAACTCGAACCAGCCCATCCTTGCCCGCTACCACGCCGATGCGGACGATGCGGACGATGCGGCCGAAAAAAGTTGGAAAACTTTGTGTTGAATTTCCAACGTTGATTTTTGTCGAAGACTGAGACCATTTGGTGCGAGCTCACAGTTCGTTAATGTATTCAAAACGCTGAAGATTGGTAAAGTTTACAGTGTTGATTTGGCGCTCTGGGAAAGCAAGTAGCGATTTTCCAATCAAGAGGTGACCCGGAGTAATTGCTTAATAATCACTCCTATCAGACAATGGGACAATGGGATAAGCGGAGATGAATTAAGAATGGCTTCAACTTCAGCCGCCACTGTGGTGAGCTCTTGCAGTTTCGGCCTGTAGCGAACACAAGAAACGCAGGATCAGTTGACAATCCAAATTCCCAAGCGAGTGAGCGCCACCAATGGCTTTTGGTCAAAGGATGGAACCAGAGCGGGGAGAAGAGCGATAGGACTCGAGCTTACTTTCGTTGCAAAAGTAGAAATTACATTAAAAGGCTTGTTTTTGGAGATCCTATATTATTCAAACGGATGCGTGTCGTAGTTCTTCTGCTGTCAATCTAACAGCTTTAAGTTTGAGGACCTTAGGCATATTATAACTTGATTATCAAGTAGACTACTTAAATCCAGGAATAAAATTATTGTTGAATATAAAAGCAATAATAACATAAAATATAACAATTTGTTCTATTATGGAACTATGATAAAATAAAAGAGATAGTTAAAAATTTCAACGGCAACAGCGGGATTTAAGTATACATCGACGAGGGTAGCATCGTGGGAGAAATTCAAGGAATACGGATCGGCGCAGTATAACTCAACAAGGAGCTGGGGCGTCGATGGAAGGATCGAGAAGACTCAAAGGCAACAAGGATACACAGGATAAAAGCCGGAGAAAAACAACGAAAATTCGTACGCCAAAGGATGGAACAAGAGCGGGGAGAAGGGCGAGAGGACTCGAAGGCCACAAGGATACACAGGGTAACAGCCGGAGAGAAGTATCGAGCTTACTTTCGTTATGCGAAGAAAGGGGGTGTTGTAAGGGGGCGATCCTTCCACAAAAAAGAATTGAAGACACAACAAAATTCCCACGGCGAAAACGCAAAGGAGGATGAAAAAGTAAGAAGTCGGGGGCGTCGTGGTGTACTTCAGTGTCTTTTATTCAGCTGCATACATAGGACTGAAAAACTTAAACTAAAACCGCGCTACCGCCCGCTTTACTCCGTTGAAGCGAGAGCGGGAGATCGGCAATGGCCGTCCGAGGAGTTCGGATGCGAAACCCGAAGCTCGGACTCTTGAGTGTGGACGTTGCGAGAAGCGAGCGAGGGAGCGCAAGAGGGGCGAGAGCGAAAGCTCGGAGAGCTCAGTGAACAGCGCCGATGGAGTGGGCCACTGACCTAAACATTCCGCCCCCTTGCAACTACTCGGGTTGCAACATAGCCTGGTTGCTCTTCTCACGGCAGGTGGCAGGCTCCGGACACGACCCACCCAAGCACGGTGCTCTGGGCTACTGGCAGTCCATCCTGAATTTTCAGGAAGCCCGGCCGCATCACACTCGGATACATATACGCGCCCAGGATGATGGAGATAGAACCGCTCATCAGCCAGCGTAATGTCTCGGAAATGGGTCCTTACCGCGTCGCTTAGCTCCCGGATTGGAGTGCGGATGCGCACTGCATATTTAGAAAAATCTGATGGCTTACCCTTTTTTACCTTTTTTATACTTTTTATATATATTTGATTTAAGGTTTTTAAGTCTTTGAAGCGCATTGGTAAACCAAGGAGGCCTGTTTAGGTTTGAATGAAACCTATCAGGAACGCATTCATTAAAAACATTATTTAACGCTATATAGAATAGTTCAGTGGCACTATCAATGTCTGTACAATTGTACAAGTCTGTCCAATTATAATGAGAAATCATATTGTTAAGTTTATTATAGTCACATTTAGGAAAACATCTCATTTTAGTTGGGGACACTAAAGGAGAGAGGGTATCAGAGCAGGGGGGGGCAAATTGTCAATTCCATTGTTGGATGATATCGGTCTTCAGGTACAACAAGAGCGACAATTCTACATACCGTGACCTCAGACGGGTCTGAAACAAAGACAAGATCTAATTGGCTATTTAAAGAATTTCGTATAAAGCTTACATGCTGTAACGATAATTCTAAGGGCCATCTACAAAATCATGGGCGGATAAAGGTATAGCGACAAGTGAGTCAGTGGGAGGAGACCAAGAAATATCAGGTAGATTAAAGTCACCCAAAATAATCAAAAGGTCTCTGTTAGAAAAAAGGGATAGTACGGATTTTATTGCGGACAGATGGTGCACATAAATTACTAGATGAGAGCCAGGAGGAATATAAGAACTTGTAACAAAAATAGATAAAGATTGCAAGGAAACTTTCACACTTACAAATTCAATTTCGTTTGGGATATAAGTGAGAATTCTTTAAGATGTAACGGCAATCAGTACACCGCCACCCTACGTGAGGGGCGATCGGTCCTATAAGTATTAAAGTTATTTGACAGACCTTAAGAGTCAGATATCTCTGGTTTTAGTCAAGTTTCCGTAAAAGCCAAAATATCTTCAGTGAATGCAGAGGAGTCAGCATAAAGCTTGTGTATCTTCATATTTAGTCCCCTAAAATTTTGATACGCCGAAAATAAACTTTTTAGTTTTTTGGCACAGTGGAAGTGGAAGCCTGTGATTTGTTCTCGGTTTATTGAGAACAAATTCTTTAATTACTAAATCATCATTAAGCCAAAATCTGTCAGAAAGTAACCCATTAAACACATCAGGCGGAGCAAATGTTTTAAAGACGTTGAACAATTTCGATTTTCATTCGAACAAAAGAGAATGAAAATCGAAATTGTTCAACTGCAATATCCTCGGATGGGAATTTTTCACGTATAAATTCCAAAACATCCTCAGATGTGGTAACTGGGGTGAATCTAGAAACAAATAATTGCTTCCTTTGTGGAACAACTGAATATTTCTTACGCCCCCCAGCAGCAGTCTGAACCTCACTGGGCTGAGAACCAGGAACGGTGCCTACTGTACCTATAGGTACGGTACTATTTAGACAGTACTGTACATTTTATTCCGGAAACGAGGCACCACCCGATCTAGCTGTATCCATAGTCACAGTTTGTTTACCAAGTACGGATTTGGGGTAGATTCCACAATCATATTAACGGCGATTAAACTGGCTTTTTACGTTTAGGCGACTCGGTTGATAATTTTTTATTATTAAACTGGGCACAGACGGAATTGAACCCCTCATTGAGTTGTTTAAACAGGAGCTTTTAAATATTCAATAGGCTGTCTCGAGTCTGCTTCATAAAGCCGCTCATCTCAACTACCAATTCCTTGCAGGACCCACATGACCCCTTGAGACCAGAATTAAGATCTATGAAATCTTTAATTCTGCCAGTAAATCCTGCACATTTAACGTGCATCATCGAATCGCAGAGCCAGCAAAAAATAAAAGGGTCTTTAGTTGAAAATTTTTCTTAGAACAGACAAGAGCCATTGTAAGTTTAAAAAGCAAATAAAAAATAATAAAATGAAAATTACCTCTTTAAAAAATTACCAACTTTAAGCATAAACAAATGCAATGTAAAGCATGCAAGAAGAAAGAGAGAGAGAGAGAGATTTAGAGAAATAAACGAGAAAGTCTACCAGAAGTTCTTAGAGAGTAAGTTACAGTTATAAAATAGAGCGGGAGAGATTGAGAGGGAGTAAAAGAGTTCTAGCAAGTATAGAGAGCCTAAATTACACTAACAAAGCTACGAGATTAAACAAATCTAATATAAATGTTATAAATGTGTTTATAGTTATTAAACAAATACCCGTTTACTGGGAGATCTATTTAAAATTTTTAACACAGATATTAGGTTAAGCTTTGTAAATAAATGAACACAAAACACTCGCACAAAATCACCAAAAAAATACAAAAATTCAGAGCACAAAAGTAAACACAACTGTTCACAAGCGACGCTAAATCGATTTTTTGATAATGTTATAATTTTAAAATAAAGAGTGTATTTTGACAGCGCGCAACAGCGAAGAAATGCATGTAAATACATCTGCAAATTAACTTTCTCACTAGTAAATTTGTTAAAAAAATGTATTATTTATTTTTTTCCACTTATTCACTATTACAATTTGTAATAGGTCAAACTTATTTTATTCACTGCTCTTATACTTTCACTTGATTTTTCTGGTGCTCGATTCGGGTCTCTAAAACGGACTATCCTCCTCGAGTTCAATAATTAATAATCAAACCTCGGCTTAACAGATTTATCGCACTCAAGAGAGTCGGAAAATATAATGAATCTTGGGAAACTTTTGTTTACACTAGCGGACTCAGGGCTCGCTTTGGGGCTCCGATGTTTACAATTGGATGTTTACAGCATCCGTTTGATGCGGACTGCGTGAAATGCAAAGCCGGCAAACACACCACATTTGCGTGGCCGTTATGAAGTATCATTTCTTGTTAGCTTAAGTCATTTCTGTTTTGCATTTATTAACAAGAACATCGCTCCTAACTGAAACTCCGGCTACGCCATCAACTTATTCATTGAATATCGCGCCTTAAGGGCCGGTAACAGCGGAGGAAAGTTCCTTCCAACATCATCTTCTACAGAAGGAAGACAGCCCGGCAACAACCTGCTAGGTCCCCCGCTTGTCACTAAAGAATTCGTAGGCGAGCGTACATCATCGAGATTGTTTTTGTGGGCATAATTATTAAATTCATGATTACACGAAAATATTTAAAATGTAATATGTTGCTTTCACAAGCGTTTTCGTGGCGACATGAAACTAGGGTCTGGGCAGTGTGTAAATTGCTAACTTGTCAAGAAAAGATGTTCTCCGTTTCGCTCTCTTTTTCGTACTGATTTATTGGCAGCTTCAGCTGAGTTAACATAATTGAGTTAACATATTAAATAACATAGTGCACAGACTCTGGAATTCATACAAATGAAAATATACACAGGGAAAAACGTAGTTTGTCCGAACATCCCACCACCCTTGAAAGGATCTGCTTTCAACACTTCTTAGTCCTTCAGGTCAAATGGAATCAATGGATGAGCAACTCGAACCAGCCCATCCATGCCCGCTACCACGCCGATGCGGACGATGCGGACGATGCGGCCTATGCGGCCGAATTTTCAACTTTGTGTTGAATTTCCAACGTTGATGTTTGTCGAAGACTGAGACCATTTGGTGCGGGCTCACAGTTCGTTAATGTATTCAAAACGCTGAAGATTGGTAAAGTTTACAGTGTTGATTTGGCGCTCTGGGAAAGCAAGTAGCGATTTTCCAATCAAGAGGTGACCCGGAGTAATTGCTTAATAATCACTCCTATCAGACAATGGGACAATGGGATAAGCGGAGATGAATTAAGAATGGCTTCAACTTCAGCCGCCACTGTGGTGAGCTCTTCGAACGTCAGCCTTGTACTCATGAGTTCTTATTTGAGCATTCCATTCGCGCTTTTCAGCGTCGCTTCCAAAAACCCGCCGAAATATGTTGCCCTAGGAGGTATAAAATAAAAGTTAATAAAGTCAGAGTAACAAAAGGACCCCTTCCACGTAACCGAATAAAGGTGTTGAATGGACCGCAAAAGTATAAGCCACACTTGAAAAATGGTTGTTGCGGAAACAGACGCTCAGAAGGCAGTGATCCCATTACTTTCTCTTGCAGTTTCGGCCTGTAGCGAACACAAGAAACGCAGGATCAGTTGACAATCCAAATTTCCAAGCGAGTGAGCGCCACCAATGGCTTTTGGTCAAAGGATGGAACCAGAGCGGGGAGAAGAGCGATAGGACTCGAGCTTACTTTCGTTGCAAAAGTAGGAATTCCATTAAAAAGGCTTGTTTTTGGAGATCCTATATTATTCAAACGGATGCGTGTCGTAGTTCTTCTGCTGTCAATCTAACAGCTTTAAGTTTGAGGACCTTAGGCATATTATAACTTGATTATCAAGTAGACTACTTAAATCCAGGAATAAAATTATTGTTGAATATAAAAGCAATAATAACATAAAATATAACAATTTGTTCTATTATGGAACTATGATAAAATAAAAGAGATAGTTAAAAATTTCAACGGCAACAGCGGGATTTAAGGAAGTATACATCGACGAGGGTAGCATCGTGGGAGAAATTCAAGGAATACGGATCGGCGCAGTATAACTCAACAAGGAGCTGGGGCGTCGATGGAAGGATCGAGAAGACTCAAAGGCAACAAGGATACACAGGATAAAAACCGGAGAAAAGCAACGAAAATTCGTACGCCAAAGGATGGAACAAGAGCGGGGAGAAGGGCGAGAGGACTCGAAGGCCACAAGGATACACAGGGTAACAGCCGGAGAGAAGTATCGAGCTTACTTTCGTTATGCGAAAAATGGGGGTGTTGTAAGGGGGCGATCCTTCCACAAAAAAGAATTGAAGGCACAAAAAAATTCCCACGGCGAAAACGCAAAGGATGATGAAAAAGTAAGAAGTCGGGGGCGTCGTGGTGTACTTCAGTGTCTTTTATTCAGCTGCATACATAGGACTGAAAAACTTAAACTAAAACCGCGCTACCGCCCGCTTTACTCCGTTGAAGCGAGAGCGGGAGATCGGCAATGGCCGTCCGAGGAGTTCGGATGCGAAACCCGAAGCTCGGACTCTTGAGTGTGGACGTTGCGAGAAGCGAGCGAGGGAGCGCAAGAGGGGCGAGAGCGAAAGCTCGGAGAGCTCAGTGAACATTCCGCCCCCCCTTGCAACTACTCGGGTTGCAACATAGCCTGGTTGCTCTTCTCACGGCAGGTGGCAGGCTCCGGACACGACCCACCCAAACACGGTGCTCTGGGCTACTGGCAGTCCATCCTGAATTTTCAGGAAGCCCGGCCGCATCACACTCGGATTCATATACGCGCCCAGGATGATGGAGATAGAACCGCTCATCAGCCAGCGTAATGTCTCGGAAGTGGGTCCTTACCGCGTCGCTTAGTGAGGCTCTATTTTAAAAATTGCGTCGAGCCGGACAGCGCAACCCCACGGTTGCCGAACAAATCTGTTCGCCTCCCACGTTGGTGGTCGGCAAGCGGAAACTCGACGCTAGCGAAGCGTCGATGCAGCTCATAGGCGTACACGGGTCGAAGAGCGCCGCAGTGTCGAAGACTCGACTTGACGCTGTGCCGCTGTAGGAGGGACGTTAAGGACGGAGAGGCGACCGCGGGCTGAGTGGCACCTCGACGAGTAGAAGAAAATTGCCGCGGAGTGTCGGATGAGTGCCGTGGGGTGGCGGACGAGGGCCGAGGAGCGGCTGAAGAATGCCGTGGAATGGCGGACGAGGGCCGAGAAGCGGCTGATGAATGCCGTGGAGTGGCGGACGAGGCCCGAGGAGCAGCTGAATGGTGCCATGGAGTGGCGGACGAGGGCCAAGGAGCGGCTGAGGAGTGTTGTGGAGTGGCAACGGATCTCTGCGTGATTCCATCGATGGCGCTGCGCGGACGTGGAGACATCGTGTGAGATCTGATTGGCGGAATAGGACAAAAATAAAAAATTTGGATCAGTAGTGATAAGAACTGCGAATCGGAACTACGGTTTTTTTTTTTTTTTTTTTCGCGCGGAGTCCCACGGCCCACTTACCCGCCCAACCGACCGAGGGGCGCAGCCGTGTATCGTACGGCACGATTCGCGATAAGATACACGCGAGATAGGAAAATAAAGGTAAAGGTCCGGGGAAAAAAGTAATAGTTAGATCAATCTTGTGCCAATGAAGCAAGTATTAATCGTTTTAGAAGTCTATTATAGTCAGAACATAATACTCTGAAAGGCTCATGCAAGGCATAGTTAGATCTACAATGATTTAAAGTTAGGGGAATATAATTTCTGGTTAATCTACTTGGCACAGAAAAGTTTAGCCGACTTAACAAGTCGGGGCAGTCAATATCACCATGTATAAGGTTATAAATAAAGATAGTACCAAGCATCGTTCTACGGTTGGCTAGGGATGGTAAATTAATCAAAAGAAGTCTACTAGAATAAGAAGGTAAGATAAGATTTGCATCCCAGTTTAGGCGCCGTAAAGCAAAAAGAAGGAAGTTTTTTTGTACAGATTCAATACGACCAATATGTATTCCGTATTGTGGACTCCAGACGGGAGACCCATACTCCAGAATCGGACGGACTAGCGAAATATATAAAGTTTTAGTCAAATAAGGATCATCGAATTCTTTTGACCACCTTTTAATAAATCCAAGCACTCCTCTGGCTTTATTAACCATGGACGAAATGTGATTAGAAAATTTTAGTTTGGGGTCCAAGAGAACGCCAAGATCGTTTACAAGAGTTATTCTATCCAAAGAGCTGCCACTTAACGTGTAGGTCGCGTATATCGGATTGGCCCGATAAAAAATCATCAGCTTGCACTTGGAACCGTTTAAATTTAGTAAATTATCTCGGCACCAGTTTTGAAAATTATCTAGATCGGATTGCAAGTCTAAATGGCAGGAAATGTCCTTATACTGCAGGCACAACTTAACATCATCTGCGTACATAAGTACGCGAGAATGACTTATAATTGAGGGAAGATCATTAATAAATAATGTAAAAAGTAACGGACCCAGATGGCTCCCTTGTGGGACACCGGAGGTAACACGGAGAATTTTAGAAATTGAATTTTTAAAAAGGACCCTTTGTGACCTGCCATTCAGATAACTTGAAATCCATTTAAGCAGATCAACTGGAAAACCTAAAAGGTCAAGTTTTTGAATGAGAAGTAAGTGATTTACAGAGTCAAATGCTTTACTAAAGTCAGTGTAAATGACGTCTGTTTGAAAACTACTATTGAAGCCATTTATCACTAATGAAGTGAGCTCTAGAAGGTTTGTGATTGTGGATCTACGTTTAATAAATCCGTGTTGACACGGAGAAATGATTGATCTGCAAAGGTGCTGCAAATGAGGAGTAATAATTTTTTCAAAAAGCTTAGGAATAGCTGACAACTTAGAAATACCTCTGTAGTTACTGGCTTCTAACTTGTTACCTTTTTTTGAAAAGAGGAATAACAAATGATTCCTTCCAAATATTTGGGAATTGGGAGGTTTCTATAGATAAGGTAAACAACTTGTGAAGAGGTTTGCACAGGGCCTTAGCGCAATACCTAAGCACGCACCCAGGAATACCATCGGGCCCTGGCGAATAAACAGGTTTAATACGAAGAAGATCCAAAAGAAGATAGCTTTCTGTTAAAGTGGGACAGAATATGAGGTTTGACTTGGATATGTTGTAAGAATAAGGCTGTGATGAATAATCTAAAGTAGAGTAAGTCGTTTGAAAAAATTGGGCAAATAAATCGGCTATTGCCTGATCTGTGGTTGCCGTCATGTTTTCGAACGATAGCGAGGAAGGAAAGGAATTAGATTTACGCTTGGTGTTAACAAAATTATAAAACTGTTTCGGGTCCTGAGAGAACTGGACCTTACAACGGTTTAAGTAACTGTTATAACACTGAGCATTAAGCACGGTAAATCTTGACCGATCACTTAAATATCTAGTAAAAACAGATTGAGAACCGGTATTTTTATATTTCCTAAAAAGTCTGGACTTTACATTTCTTAAGTGTGTCAACTCTTTGCTAAACCAACGTGATTTATTGGAAGTTGACGGATAGTACCACGGAACACAGGAATTAAAAAATGAGTTTATTGCAGTGTAAAAAACATTAACTGCATCGGACATATTAATGCATAGGTAAAGATCAGACCAATTAAAGCCAGAAATAAAATTATTTAGCCTCAGAAAGTATGCCTTGCGAAAACAATGTATTCGTTTGGATTTTTCTGATTTTTCTTCTATAACTCTACCCGTATCAAATGAAAGTTCGAATGTTGGGTGATATGGATCTTCAGGTTGCGTGAGTGGTGCTACTCTGGACAGAAACACACCTTCAGGATTTGATATAAAACACAAATCAAGTAGGCGACCTAATGAATTTCGAACATGGTTTACTTGAGATAGAGATATGTCAAGCAGGCCATCAATAAAATCATGCTGTGCTATAGGTAGTAAGACATTCGATCCATCCTCAGTGGACCAAGTAACTCCAGGTATATTAAAATCACCTAGAACTATCAACTGATCCCTATCGGAAAGCTTATTTGCAACGGACTTAATGACGGATAGGTGATTTAAATAATCAGGAAGTTCAGACAACGGCGGAATATACGAGCAAGTTATGTATATAAAGTTACCAGGAAGCGATAACTTTACACAAATAAATTCAATGGTATTGAATTCATCAAAAAATAACTGTTCAGACGGGAGGTTTGAATCAACTCCAATTAAGACTCCACCTCCCCGTCTAGAGGGACGGTCATACCTATATATTGTGTACTTACCTGGAAAAACTTCGGAGCTAAAGATCTCCGGCTTTAACAAGGTTTCTGTGAACACAATAATATGAGATGCAAAGGAAAGGCTATCGGAATACAATTTAGTAAGTTTGCTGCGCAAACCTCTTGCATTCTGATAGGAAAGTAGGAGGTTAGAAGTTAGTTTTTTGAAATTGGTACACTGGTTTGGCCTCGACTAGGAAGTTTTACTCCCACGGGCCCCTTCTTCTTTATCTTAGCCTCGAACTCTTTTACAACCATATTATCCGGCCAAAAGTCGCCCGAGCATATGGCTTCAAAAAGCTCGTTAGGGACAGTTATCTTGAAAGATGAAATGTCTCTAGCATAAGAAAACTTAAACTTTTCCACCTTTACACTATTACAATCGGCTTTAGTTTTGTCTTGTATATAAGACAATACATCAGAAGATGTTTGATCAGGGAAAAGCCTAGAAACGAAAATTTGTTTCTTGAGTGGAACCACTGAAAGGGATTTTGGTGGAGCAGACATGGCTTCTGCCAAACCAACTTGAGCCGGTTGTCCGGACTCAGTAGTCCCTTGTGGAGGAGATGCTATATTCTGAGAGATAGGTGGATCCACTAATTGTGAAACCACTACGGACAAATCGGAATTCTTAGAAGTCCCTGGTTGCATGCATTCTGAAACGGATTGTTCGGATACCGAATCTTTTTAGCTGCCGATCTTAGCAACATTTGAGAGTTTGCTGAAATCGGCTGCTGATCCGCCGGAATGCTCTGTTGTTCTTTTGATTTCGGTTGCGGGGTGTTCCCCTTTTGCTCCTTACCACCAGCGGCCTTTTTGCGCTTAGGGGACTCTTCTAATAGCTTACGACTATTAAACTGCGAGTCCAGCGCAGAGAGGAGATCATCAGCTCGGCGAAAACTATCTCTAGCAACACCGAAACAGCTAATCAGCCCCATCAGGCCGCCTTTAGTTTGGCGCATGAACGATTTCATCTCGTTCGCAACCTCGACACAAGCATCACAACAAAACTGCAAATTGGGCCCCTTTGATAGGTCATCACTTGTCCGGCCAGTAAAACCGGCGCACTTGGTGTGCACCATATTTTCACACAGCCAGCAAGTCATATTCGACTGGTCAGCCCTGATTACGAGGCTGCATTTCTTGCAGAAGCAGACTAAATTTTTATTATTCATTGTATTTATTGGGACCACTGTACCAAGAAAGCGAATTGAAATTTATAAGTGAGCAGTTATAAGTACCGCAAGAGCGCAGAAACTGCACGCTTAGAACTTTCAAAGCAAAGAGAGCAAGAGAGCGGGAGCGTAACTAAGTTAAAGTGCATGCACAAAAGAGAAAACGGTGTGGATAAAAGAAAAGAAAACACAGATAAGAATTACGAAAATAAAACAATTAATTAGTATTAAATACAAAGTGCACTCGCGAAGCGAACGGAGTTTAAATTTACATATGTTTAAATAAACGCGGAAGAAAATTAAAATTGTTTTGATAACACCCACCGATGGGAATAAACGAAAACAAAATACAAAATTCGAAGCGCAGAAAAAAAATCGACCGTTCACTTTGAAAGTCAGAGACATAAACTATTAATTGACGCTACGAATCGGAGTGATGAATTGAAACACCGGAGTGACGGGTCGACTGGTTATTGCGGGCAGGCAGACTCTTCCATTGGACGTGTGCCCATTTCTCCACCTCGGTGAGCTGGGTGATCTTGGTCACACGATTTGCCACGAACGTTGTCCAGTGGCACGCTGGCTTATGCAACCAGTTGAGAACAATCGTAGAATCCGTCCAACAGTGCAGGGCGGACGCCTGCCCGGGCATCTTCGGAAGAACGGAGTTGGCCATTTCGGACAATAACAAGACTCCGCACAACTCGAGCCGCGGGAGCGACACCGTTTTTACTGGGGCCACCCGCGTCTTTGCCGTGAGCAAGTTCACCATTACCGCGGACTCAGCCTCAACTCGGACGTAGATGGCTGCGCCGTACGCCTTCTGCGAGGCGTGGTGGAGAAAGCGACCCATCGGGATATGATCAAGAGCGGAGTAATTTTCCAGGAAGTAAGCCCATCTTTGGCAAAAATCTCGAGGGAAGGCCTCGTCCTATCCTAGATTTTGGAGCCAAATGTCCTGCATGAACATCTTTGCCCGGACTATGAAGGGGGCGAGCCAACCCGCTGGATCAAATAGTTTGGCGATTTGGGATAGGACTTGACGCTTTGTGAACGTTGAACCAAAGGTCAATTCGGGCGGAATGAAGAAAAACTCGTCAGACGTCGCCTTCCACCGCACTTCGAGAGTTTTAGCCGTGCTCTCT
The DNA here is from genome assembly GCA_018153365.1 of Drosophila fuyamai. Taxonomy (NCBI): domain Eukaryota; kingdom Metazoa; phylum Arthropoda; class Insecta; order Diptera; family Drosophilidae; genus Drosophila; species Drosophila fuyamai. Next base: position 145,612 of record JAECXW010000768.1, on the reverse strand, counting down.
GCGTCGATTTCAAGGAAGTCCGTGCGAAGGAGATGGAGTATGCTGGGTCTACCCAAATCTGCCGATACATCTTCTTGATGTCGGCGTTGAAAACGAACCTAAAGTATCGCCACTTCAGGATTTGAATCGTGAGGTCGGATTGTAAGACCGGGCCCGCGTAAAGTATGTCATTCAGACTGGTCCCGTTTGCGGAAGGGCTAGAGGCGTTGAAAACCACTCTCACTTTAGTGGTTGTGCTCTCGGGCTTAAGAACGGCGTGATGTGGAAGGTAGTACGTGGCGGAACTGCTCGGAAGGGACCTCGGCCATGTGACCTAAGTCAAGGTATTCTTGGATCACAGAGTCATACCGGGCCTTCAGGTGAGGATCTCTTTTTGGGCGTTGCTCGTTACGCAGAAATTGAGCCAAAGCAATGGATCGTGAAGATGCGAGCTCGGAACCACTATGCTCGGGATCGCGCAAGGGGAGCATCACAACGTATTTGCCACGACTGTCCCTTCTTGTAGTCTGGACAAAATTGTGTTCACAGACGGAATCAGACTCGGGGACTGTCTGTGTGGGCACTTCCTCCACCTCCCAGAATTTGGTAAGGAGATGATCCAACGAGTCGTCGAGTCCGCTGGTAACTCGAGTGGAGAAGGTGGACAAATTGCGGGAGGCCGCTGGAAATATGGGGCCTGTCAACACCCATCCAAAAATGGTTTCCTGGCCGAGAAGTGAACCGCAAATGTTAGCCCTGGCGTTGCCGAGGAGGATGGACGGAAGAATGTCGGCTCCTATCAAGACATCGATTTGGGAGCTCTCGAAGAACTTGGGATCCGCAAGGGGGATGTCAGGAATTCCCTTAAGAAGATCTCGAGGGACTGGATACGAAGGCAGATTCCCGGCCAGCTGCGGGAGAACGTAAGCTGATGTTTCTTGAAGGCGATCGAATAGAAAAATGACAGAGTTTCGTGGACTGAGCGGCAACGGTTTGATTAAGACCAGAGACTTGGGCCTGTATAGTCTTGAATGGAAGTTTGAAGAGGTTGAAAAGTCTCTCCGTAATAAAGGTTGCCTCGGAACCAGAGTTAATCAGGGCTCGCGCCTGGAAATTGCACCCTAAATGGGAAATGTTAATGAGGGCTGTGCCCAGTAAGACGGCTCTTGAGCCGGAAGCGAAGCATACTTGCACATCAGAGTGATCCTCTGTGGGGCTCGTGCCTCTTGTAGTAGGCGCGGGTCGAGACCTGGATGGCGCAGACGGACTTGGAGCGGCCGCGATTGGATTACCGCAATGCGGGAGGGTGTGATGACGGCTGTGGAAAGTAGGAGGTTAGAAGTTAGTTTTTTGAAATTGGTACACTGGTTTGGCCTCGACTAGGAAGTTTTACTCCCACGGGCCCCTTCTTCTTTATCTTAGCCTCGAACTCTTTTACAACCATATTATCCGGCCAAAAGTCGCCCGAGCATATGGCTTCAAAAAGCTCGTTAGGGACAGTTATCTTGAAAGATGAAATGTCTCTAGCATAAAAAAACTTAAACTTTTCCACCTTTACACTATTACAATCGGCTTTAGTTTTGTCTTGTATATAAGACAATACATCAGAAGATGTTTGATCAGGGAAAAGCCTAGAAACGAAAATTTGTTTCTTGAGTGGAACCACTGAAAGGGATTTTGGTGGAGCAGACATGGCTTCTGCCAAACCAACTTGAGCCGGTTGTCCGGACTCAGTAGTCCCTTGTGGAGGAGATGCTATATTCTGAGAGATAGGTGGATCCACTAATTGTGAAACCACTACGGACAAATCGGAATTCTTAGAAGTCCCTGGTTGCATGCATTCTGAAACGGATTGTTCGGATACCGAATCTTTTTTAGCTGCCGATCTTAGCAACATTTGAGGGTTTGCTGAAATCGGCTGCTGATCCGCCGGAATGCTCTGTTGTTCTTTTGATTTCGGTTGCGGGGTGTTCCCCTTTTGCTCCCTTACCACCAGCGGCCTTTTTGCGCTTAGGGGACTCTTCTAATAGCTTACGACTATTAAACTGCGAGTCCAGCGCAGAGAGGAGATCATCAGCTCGGCGAAAACTATCTCTAGCAACACCGAAACAGCTAATCAGCCCCATCAGGCCGCCTTTAGTTTGGCGCATGAACGATTTCATCTCGTTCGCAACCTCGACACAAGCATCACAACAAAACTGCAAATTGGGCCCCTTTGATAGGTCATCACTTGTCCGGCCAGTAAAACCGGCGCACTTGGTGTGCACCATATTTTCACACAGCCAGCAAGTCATATTCGACTGGTCAGCCCTGATTACGAGGCTGCATTTCTTGCAGAAGCAGACTAAATTTTTATTATTCATTGTATTTATTGGGACCACTGTACCAAGAAAGCGAATTGAAATTTATAAGTGAGCAGTTATAAGTACCGCAAGAGCGCAGAAACTGCACGCTTAGAACTTTCAAAGCAAAGAGAGCAAGAGAGCGGGAGCGTAACTAAGTTAAAGTGCATGCACAAAAGAGAAAACGGTGTGGATAAAAGAAAAGAAAACACAGATAAGAATTACGAAAATAAAACAATTAATTAGTATTAAATACAAAGTGCACTCGCGAAGCGAACGGAGTTTAAATTTACATATGTTTAAATAAACGCGGAAGAAAATTAAAATTGTTTTGATAACACCCACCGATGGGAATAAACGAAAACAAAATACAAAATTCGAAGCGCAGAAAAAAAAATCGACCGTTCACTTTGAAAGTCAGAGACATAAACTATTAATTGACGCTACGAATCGGAGTGATGAATTGAAACACCGGAGTGACGGGTCGACTGGTTATTGCGGGCAGGCAGACTCTTCCATTGGACGTGTGCCCATTTCTCCACCTCGGTGAGCTGGGTGATCTTGGTCACACGATTTGCCACGAACGTTGTCCAGTGGCACGCTGGCTTATGCAACCAGTTGAGAACAATCGTAGAATCCGTCCAACAGTGCAGGGCGGACGCCTGCCCGGGCATCTTCGGAAGAACGGAGTTGGCCATTTCGGACAATAACAAGACTCCGCACAACTCGAGCCGCGGGAGCGACACCGTTTTTACTGGGGCCACCCGCGTCTTTGCCGTGAGCAAGTTCACCATTACCGCGGACTCAGCCTCAACTCGGACGTAGATGGCTGCGCCGTACGCCTTCTGCGAGGCGTGGTGGAGAAAGCGACCCATCGGGATATGATCAAGAGCGGAGTAATTTTCCAGGAAGTAAGCCCATCTTTGGCAAAAATCTCGAGGGAAGGCCTCGTCCTATCCTAGATTTTGGAGCCAAATGTCCTGCATGAACATCTTTGCCCGGACTATGAAGGGGGCGAGCCAACCCGCTGGATCAAATAGTTTGGCGATTTGGGATAGGACTTGACGCTTTGTGAACGTTGAACCAAAGGTCAATTCGGGCGGAATGAAGAAAAACTCGTCAGACGTCGCCTTCCACCGCACTTCGAGAGTTTTAGCCGTGCTCTCTGCGTCGATTTCAAGGAAGTCCGTGCGAAGGAGATGGAGTATGCTGGGTCTACCCAAATCTGCCGATACATCTTCTTGATGTCGGCGTTGAAAACGAACCTAAAGTATCGCCACTTCAGGATTTGAATCGTGAGGTCGGATTGTAAGACCGGGCCCGCGTAAAGTATGTCATTCAGACTGGTCCCGTTTGCGGAAGGGCTAGAGGCGTTGAAAACCACTCTCACTTTAGTGGTTGTGCTCTCGGGCTTAAGAACGGCGTGATGTGGAAGGTAGTACGTGGCGGAACTGCTCGGAAGGGACCTCGGCCATGTGACCTAAGTCAAGGTATTCTTGGATCACAGAGTCATACCGGGCCTTCAGGTGAGGATCTCTTTTTGGGCGTTGCTCGTTACGCAGAAATTGAGCCAAAGCAATGGATCGTGAAGATGCGAGCTCGGAACCACTATGCTCGGGATCGCGCAAGGGGAGCATCACAACGTATTTGCCACGACTGTCCCTTCTTGTAGTCTGGACAAAATTGTGTTCACAGACGGAATCAGACTCGGGGACTGTCTGTGTGGGCACTTCCTCCACCTCCCAGAATTTGGTAAGGAGATGATCCAACGAGTCGTCGAGTCCGCTGGTAACTCGAGTGGAGAAGGTGGACAAATTGCGGGAGGCCGCTGGAAATATGGGGCCTGTCAACACCCATCCAAAAATGGTTTCCTGGCCGAGAAGTGAACCGCAAATGTTAGCCCTGGCGTTGCCGAGGAGGATGGACGGAAGAATGTCGGCTCCTATCAAGACATCGATTTGGGAGCTCTCGAAGAACTTGGGATCCGCAAGGGGGATGTCAGGAATTCCCTTAAGAAGATCTCGAGGGACTGGATACGAAGGCAGATTCCCGGCCAGCTGCGGGAGAACGTAAGCTGATGTTTCTTGAAGGCGATCGAATAGAAAAATGACAGAGTTTCGTGGACTGAGCGGCAACGGTTTGATTAAGACCAGAGACTTGGGCCTGTATAGTCTTGAATGGAAGTTTGAAGAGGTTGAAAAGTCTCTCCGTAATAAAGGTTGCCTCGGAACCAGAGTTAATCAGGGCTCGCGCCTGGAAATTGCACCCTAAATGGGAAATGTTAATGAGGGCTGTGCCCAGTAAGACGGCTCTTGAGCCGGAAGCGAAGCATACTTGCACATCAGAGTGATCCTCTGTGGGGCTCGTGCCTCTTGTAGTAGGCGCGGGTCGAGACCTGGATGGCGCAGACGGACTTGGAGCGGCCGCGATTGGATTACCGCAATGCGGGAGGGTGTGATGACGGCTGTGGCACGTGAAGCAGCTATGGGCGCTAGTGCAATCCCGTTGCAGGTGCCCTCGAGCAAAGCAGTTCAGGCAAAGCTGCTTTTCCTTAATGTAGTCGGAGCGACCATTTACATCCATCTCAAGGAAGCGCGGACATAATCGAACAGGATGATTCTCTCTGAAGCAGAGATCGCACCCTCTTGGGGATGGAGTCACTCTGGCCTCGTAGGAATTAAGCCTACGCGCTGGGGCGCTCGCAGTTGTCGACCTTGGCGGAAACTGACCCGAACTGCTAGGCCTGATGTCATCGATAGCCTCCAGAGTGCGATGACGCTCTGTCAAGAACGAGTCTAACTCATTCCATGTTGGAATCTCAGCCTTGTTGTGAATATTTTGCTCCCACATCGAAAGCGTAATTTTGGGAAGCTTTAAAGAAACCATTTACACCAGGAGACAATCCCAAGTCTCGACTTGAATAAAGGACATCTCTAAGGCTGTCAGGCAACTTCGGATTGTGCCCTGCAGCTCCTTCAGAGCGGCTCCGGACTCTTGGGGTACTGCCTGAATGTTGCAGAGGATTTTTAACTGGCTGGTGACTAATAACCGCCGATTTTCGAAACGGTCGGTGAGGCTTCGCCACGCGGAGATAAACCCTTTGTCGGTCAGCGGGGCTTTGGAAACAACGGCGTGCGCATCGCCACTTGTTTCGGACAATAGGTGGAACAACTTCTCTACCGGAGTAAGATGCGAGTTGTGTATGTATATCGCGGTAAAAAATCTCTGAAGGTGGGCCAACGCAGGTAATCACCAGCGAAATCTTCGATGTCGACTGGTCGCAAACGACAGCCCGTAGACGGCGGTGTTGGAACACTGACTGCAGCCTGATTGGGCTGGGAGGCTGCCTTGTCTATTATGTCCTGAAGCTGGACCAAATATCTCGAATATACGGAGTAGCAGTAACTGTACTTGGATTCAAGCACTGTCGAGGTGGCCGTACTGTCGGTGGACGCGGAAAGAAGATCGGAGCAACTTTCATGGCTCTTCTCCCCCTTTTCCCACAATGCCCGGATTTGATCCCGATGGACTTGGCACATGCCAGGGGAAAGTCGTTCTGGTTCAGCGGCGCTCGGAGTATGAATATCCGCTTGAAATGGGCTAACCCGGTCTGTTGTGGCAATAAACTTTATGAGGGCGATGTCTATCGCAATTTGAGCCATCTTGGACACCGACCGAGAAAGCCTTGACGGGGGTCCGGAGATAGTCTCGACGGACTCGTCGCTTTTTGCCCTTAAAAATGGCCTTTGGTGTTAATTGAGACGGCCGCGGAGACGCGGATTGGGACCTGTCCAAACGGATAGATGGGATCGACCTCGGTTTCTTGTGGTCTCCTGTGGGCCTTCTCGGACTCGAACTTTGCGGATCAGCTCTTGTCGACTGACCTGAGCAAGGGGCGATTCGTTCAGAACGTAAGGATATTCACCGTTAAGCTCTCGGCGCCAACGAGTTGGTCCTCGTGGTAAATGAACGCACGTAAAAGAAAAAAAATATATAAAATAGAAAGCACAGTGCCATAAACAACGAGAAGAATCGGAAGAAAATATTTGGAAATCGATGAAACTGTATTAAATATATATCTTGTTTATCTATTTTTTATCTTGTTACTCCCTTTGTTGACTTCAATTGTTTTTTTTTTTAATATTTTAACTTAGTTATTGTTGCCAAATAATTTTATTGTATTTAGTTATTTGTTTATTTTTTTTTGGGTTTGGAAAATATCTTTGATCGCAAAAAAATCCGGAAAAACGCAATAAAAATAAATTAATTAATCCATTAAATAAATTAATTACTTTGCCTGAAATAATTAAATAATATTTATAACTAAATAGTAATTATAATTATGAATTAATAATTTTTATAATTATGAATTAAAAATTTGTATAATTAAATAATAATTATAATTATAAATACTTATTTTTGAGCGGAGCCGGAACGGTGGAATTAAAACCCTTGGCTTTGGTTAGGGAGAAATGTTCACTGGGTTATGCCGTCGACAGGGAAAAGAGAGAAGGGAAAAAAATCAGCAACAATAATAACATAGCCGATCGGGCGGTTAATTGCGCCAATTTGGAGAAAAACAATCACGGTCGTACCCGTGTGGATTTGAATTTATTTTATTGTATGTCCCTGTATGTGGAGGCATAAAATATATTTATGTAGATATGGGCATGCATGCGTTTATGGATCTGTGTATGTTCCTGTATGTGGAGGCAGAAAATAGTTCTATGTAGATATGGTCATGCATGCGTTTAAGTGTAAGTGTATATCGGTACAGTAGAGCGTCGAGGAGTGGACTGTATTTGAAGTGACGGAACAGATGAAATTATGTGGAGAGAAAAAAACACAAGACAAAATATATCCCGACAGCGGCGGACTGTACGGCGATCAGGGAAACTCCCGAAATTACTTCACACCGAGTGGCTGATATTAGTTATGCCTTTTTATTTTCCACCACCCAATTTCACTTTTTGTCGTATATTTTTTTTTGGAGGCAGAATTGCACTGCACAATGTACACAAGTTGTCACTCGCGTGTATGTGTATGTCTGGATGCACATATGCCTTGACCGTTGGCAAGTTGATTCACAACGGGGAACGAAAAGGAAAACGGCAACGCACACAACGCGCATACGGATAGAAAATTTTTTGGAATTGAAGGAATGTTAAATTTTTCGACTGCCGTTGTGTCGGGAAAACTCGGACGTGGAGTTGATACGAAAAAAAATTGATCTTACTGCAGTGTGAACGAAATTCAGTGTTCGAACCACTGCTAAAGACCGGCAGCGAGAGGGAGTCGGAAAATGCTCGTACTTATCTTTTTTGTGGAAAAATCACAGGAGTTGCTGGTCGAATGGCAGTAGGATATCCTTATCCGGCTCCAATAGACCAAACTGTTGTAGGGGGGCGATCCTTCCACAGAAAGAATTGAAGGCACAACAATTCCCACTGCGCAAACGCAAAGGAAGACGAAAATGAAGAAGTCGGGGGCGTCATTGTGCACTTCAGTGTCTTTTATTCAGCTGCATACTAACTAACTAAACTAAAAACTAAAACCGCGCTCCCGCCCGCTTTACTCCTTTGAAGCAGGAGCGGGAGATCGGCAACGGCCGTCCGAGGAGTTCGGATGCGAAACCCGAAGCTCGAACTCTGGAGCGCGGACGTTGCGAGAAGCGAGCGAGAGAGCGCAAGAGGGGCGAGAGCGAAAGCTCGGAGAGCTCTGTGAACAGCGTCGAATATGAGGAGTTAAATAACTCCGCACAAATATCCCGAAAGTAGCTGCATGGACCCCTGCCAGTTGCTACTTACGCAACTACTTCGCGCATTAACGGCAACGCAGGAAAAGAGAGTTTAGAGAAAGCAGTTGAAGAGAGAGTGGAGAGAAGTACGGAGAGAGTTTGGAGAGTACGAGGAGAGAAAGTACAGAGTACGAACTCCAAGAGTTGTGAGAGATTGGGAGAGACGGAGCGGAGAGAGGCGTCAGAGCGAGACGGCACTAGTCAGAGCGAGAGACGAGAGAGCGCAGGCGTGCCGTGAGCAAGGAAGGAACGGTACAGCGCTGCACTTCGGACATCAGTATGGTGCCGTGCCCAGAGGGCGAAAGGTCAAACGGTAAAACCGCGGACTTTGGACCTTGGATTGGAGAGAAGAAAAGTTGAGGCCGAGGCTTAACGGGACCCGGAGGCATATATAAGCGGGCCCAGCGCTGGAATCTAGACGGGTCATCAAGCATCAAACCGCGAGTGAACAACGTCTAGTAAAAGTCAAAGCCAAGGAAATACAACCGTGAAAACCAGACGGTAGCAAGATCGCTACGTGGAGACTTTCGGGACCAAGCAAGTCACCGAATTGAGACACAGGTGGCTGTGGTCCTTAAAGGCAACACACGGCCAAGTCTGCAGGATATCAAGGTTGGCTGTAATAACGACCATCCAGACTATATTGGCAGTAATACCGATTAGTCCGACTACGTTGGCTGTAAGACCGGTCAGCTTAGCTGCGTTGGCTGTAATACCGATCAGGCTAGCTGTGCCGGCTGTAATACCGATTAGTCCGACTACGTTGGCTGTAATACCGGTTAGCTTAGCTGCGTTGGCTGTAATACCGATCAGGCTAGCTGTGCCGGCTTTAATAACGACTAGTCCGGCTACATTGGCTGTAATACCGGCAGGACGAAGGCCTTTGGAGCGTGGTGCCTGTTCACCCTAGTCTGAGAACGGTGACGCTTCCCTAAGCCCAACGGTCCAACTCCACGCCCTCGTCTACGAGTGGCAAAGTACTCGGAGCGGCCAGGACCACCAGCAGCGAGGAATAACCGAGCGGCGTTGCAGGAGCATCAAGATATACACAAGCATTGTAATCCAGAGCCGTAAATAAACGCCTCTTTAACTGAATTCTGAAGTGTTGTTACCGTTAACCGGACGGACACGTTTATATAAATTTGGTGGGACGAACGCACAATCTACTGAGCTATCCGCCTGAACTTCATAGCGAGCAAAACCTAAAAAACAAGTTCGTTACATCTGGCGCCCAAAACGTGATTGTCCCGGCAGTAAAAACACAAAACACCAGGGGTGAAGTTAGATCTACCGCATCAAGAAGGAGAATGTGGCAAAAAGGCTGCGCTTTTCCCTGACGGGTAGAACTGAAGACATGCGGAAAGCATTCGTGGAATACTACAACGAGACGAAAAACAATACAGAACTCAAAGAACTCTGGTCCGAACTAGAAGCTATGTACCCAGAAAAACCAGGTCTAAAATTAACAAGCCCCGAGGGAGAAGAGGATTGGGCAGGTCTTAGCATTGTAGAGATGCAACAAGAAAGCCAGCGAAGAGATTCAAGCCAATATAGAAAGACAGTCCCGAAGGCGCAAAGACCTAGCGAGCCCGACTACGCTTTGCGTTTACGCTAAAGTCGCGAAGCAGGTCAGAGAATAGCCTTTTAGATTCGAGGGCCCAGAGAAACCTCTTGAATTCTTGGAACAGGTGGAATGGTCCGCGAGTACCTACGGGTTGTACTTGAACATGGTATCCCGAGCAATGCCAGAACTACTACAAGGCACTGCCTGAATGTTGAACAGATTTTTAACTGTCTATTGACTAATAACCTCCGATTTTCGAAGCGGTCGGTGAGGCTTCGCCACATGGAGATAAACCCTTCGTTGATCAGCGGGGCTTTGGAAACAATGGCGTGCGCATCGCCACTTGTTTTGGACAATAGGTGGAACAACTTCCTTACCGGTGTAAGACGCGAGTTGTGTATGTATATCGCGGTAAAAAGATCTCCGAAGGTGGGCCAACGCAGGTAATCACCAGCGAAATCTTCGATGTCGACTGGTGGCAAACGACAGCCCGTAGACGGCGGTGTTGGAACACTGACAGCAGCCTGATTGGGCTGGGAGGCTGCCTTATCTATTGTGTCCTGAAGCTCGAATATACGGAGTAGCAGTAACTGTACTTGGATTCAAGCACTGTCGAGGTGGCCGTACTGTCGGTGCACGCAGAAAGAAGATCGGATCAACTTTCATGGCTCTTCTCCACCTTTTCCCACAAGGCCCGGATTTGGTTCCGATGGACTTGGCACATGCCAGGGGAAAGTCGTTCTGGTTCATTGGCGCTCGGAGTATGAATATCCGCTTGAAATGGGCTAACCCGGTCTGTTGTGGCAATAAACTTTATGAGGGCGATGTCTATCGCAATTTGAGCCATCTTGGACACCGACCGAAAAAGCCTTGACGGGGGACCGGAGATAGTCTCGACGGACTCGTCGCTTTTTGCCCTTAAAAATGGCCTTTGGTGTTAATTGAGACGGCCGCGGAGACGCGGATTGGGACCTGTCCAAACGGATAGATGGGATCGACCTCGGTTTCTTGTGGTCTCCTGTGGGCATTCTCGGACTCGAACTTTGCGGATCAGCTCTTGTCGACTGACCTGAGCAATGGGCGTTTCGTTCAGAACGTAAGGATATTCACCGTTAAGCTCTCGGCGCCAACGAGTTGGTCCTCGTGGTAAATGAACGCACGTAAAAGAAAAACAAGAGAGAACGCTATAGTCGAGTGCCTCAACTATTAGATACCCGTTACTCAGCTAAACAACTTAATATAAATATGCCTTCTTGTATGTTTTTCGCCGCTCGAATTAGCTCCCGATTTTTATGTTAAAATCGGTACCCAGGGAACACCTCCAATTTGGCTAACTTGATTTGATTTTCATAATTCTTGGGATATAGTTCGGTATTGACAAATGAAAGCCATCGCAATTTCCTTTAATATAAATCCTTATCGAGAATTAACGTTGACTCTGTTGAGCACCTTGGCCAGCTGTTCCAAAGTCATCCGTTAGATGGCGCTATTTTGCCATGAAAGGCGGAAATGTAGGCGCTAGCCAGGCTTAAGCGTTTAATGGGTTTTTGGGCGTTAAAGTGGGCGTGGCAAACTTTTATTAGGCCAATCGATAGGTATTGACGAAACTAATACATATCAAAAAAAAAATTCATAATAGCATCAAAACTGTGGCCACAGCTTGTGACTTGTGGGCGTCAGAGGGGGCGTGGCACCGTTTTGAAACAAACTTGCGCTGCGTAGGAACTCCTAAAATCTACATGCAAAATGCCAATCTTCTAGCTTTTATAGTTTCCGAGATCTCAGCGTTCATACGGACAGACAGACAGACAGACAGACGGACAGACAGACGGACAGACAGACGGACAGACGGACATGGCTAGATCGACTCGGCTAGTGATCCTGAACAAGAATATATATACTTTATAGGGTCGGAAACGCTTCCTTCTACCTGTTACATACTTTTGCACGAATACAATATACCCTTTTACTCTACGAGTAACGGGTATAAAAACCACGGAGAACGGTCACCCTGTTAATTTGTGCGGAATAGAAAGCACAGTGCCATAAACAACGAGAAGAATCGGAAGAAAATATTTGGAAATCGATGAAACTGTATTAATTATACATATATCTTGTTTATCTATTTTTTATCTTGTTACTCCCTTTGTTGACTTCTATTGTTTTTTTTTTAATATTTTATCTTAGTTATTGTTGCCAAATAATTTTATTGTATTTAGTTATTTGTTTATTTTTTTTGGGTTTGGAAAATATCTTTGATCGCAAAAAAAATCCGGAAAAATGCAATAAAAATAAATTAATTAACCCATTAAATAAATTAATTACTTTGCCGGAAATAATTAAATAATATTTATAATTAAAAAATATCCCGACAGCGGCGGACTGTACGGCGAACAGGGAAACTCCCGAAATTACTTCACACCGAGTGGCTGATATTAGGTATGCCTTTTTATTTTCCACCACCCAATTTCACTTTTTGTTTCCCACGGCGCAAACGCAAAGGAAGACGAAAATGAAGAAGTCGGGGCGTCATGGTGTCTTTTATTCAGCTGTATACATGAGACTAACTAAACTAAAAACTAAAACCGCGCTCCCGCCCGCTTTACTCCTTTGAAGCGGGAGCGGGAGATCGGCAACGGCCGTCCGAGGAGTTTGGATGCGAAACCGAAGCTCGCACTCTGGAGCGCGGACGTTGCGAGAAGCGAGCGAGGGAGCGAGGGAGCGCAAGAGGGGCGAGAGCGAAAGCTCGGAGAGCTCAGTGAACAGCGCCGAATGTGAGGAGTTAAATAACTTCGCACAAATATCCCAAAAGAAGCTGCATGGACCCCTGCCAGTTGCTACTTTCGCAACTACTTCACGCAGTAACGGCAACGCAGGAAAAGAGAGTTTAGAGAAAGCAGTTGAAGAGAGAAGTGGAGAGAAGTACGGAGAGAGTTTGGAGAGTACGAGGAGAGAAAGTACAGAGTACGAACTCCAAGAGAGTTTGGTGAGATTGGGAGAGACGGACTAGTCAGAGCGAGAGACGAGAGAGCGCAGGCGTGCCGTGAGCAAGGAAGGAACGGTACAGCGCTGCACTTCGGACATCAGTATGGTGCCGTGCCCAGAGGACGAAAGGTCAAACGGTAAAACCGCGGACTTTGGACCTTGGATTGGAGAGAAGAAAAGTTGAGGCCGAGGCTTAACGGGACCCGGAGGCATATATAAGCGGGCCCAGCGCTGGAATCTAGACGGGTCATCAAGCATCAAACCGCGAGTGAACAACGTCTAGTAAAAGTCAAAGCCAAGGAAATACAACCGTGAAAACCAGACGGTAGCAAGATCGCTACGTGGAGACATTCGGGACCAAGCAAGTCACCGAATTGAGACACAGGTGGCAGAGGTCCTTAAAGCAACAACGACCCTCCAGAATATATTGGCTGTAATGCCGATTAGTCCGACTACGTTGGCTGTAATACCGGTCTGCTTAGCTGCGTTAGCTGTAATACCGATCAGGCTAGCTGTGCCGGCTGTAATATCGACTAGTCCGGCTGCATTGGCTGTAATACCGACAGGACGAAGGCCTTTGGAGCGTGGTGCCTGTTCACCCTAGTCTGAGAACGGTGACGCTTCCCTAAGCCCAACGGTCCAACTCCACGCCCTCGTCTATGAGTGGCAAAGTACTCGGAGCGGCCAGGACCACCAGCATCGAGGAATAACCGAGCGGCGTTGCAGGAGCATCAAGATATACGCAAGCATTGTATTCCAGAGCCGTAAATAAACGCCTCTTTAACTGAATTCTGAAGTGTTGTTACCGTTAACCGGACGGACACGTTTATATAAATTTGGTGGGACGAACGCACAATCTACTGAGCTATCCGCCTGAACTTCATAGCGAGCAAAACCTAAAAAACAAGTTCGTTACATCTGGCGCCCAAAACGTGATTGTCCCGGCAGTAAAAACACAAAACACCAGGGGTGAAGTTAGATCTACCGCATCAAGAAGGAGAATGTGGCAAAAAGGCTGCGCTTTTCCCTGACGGGTAGAACTGAAGACATGCGGAAAGCATTCGTGGAATACTACAACGAGACGGAAAACAATCCAGAACTCAAAGAACTCTGGTCCGAACTAGAAGCTATGTACCCAGAAAAACCAGGTCTAAAATTAACAAGCCCCGAGGGAGAAGAGGCTTGGGCAGGTCTTAGCATTGTAGAGATGCAACAAGAAAGCCAGCGAAGAGATTCAAGGCAAGATAGAAAGACAGTCCCGAAGGCACAAAGACCTAGCGAGCCCGACTACTCTAAAGTCGCGAAGCAGGTCAGAGAATAGTCTTTTAGATTCGAGGGCACAGAGAAACCTCTTGAATTCTTGGAACAGGTGGAATGGTCTGCCAGTACCTACGGGTTGTACTTGAACATGGTATCCCGAGCAATGCCAGAACTACTACAAGGCACTGCCTGAATGTTGAAGAGATTTTTAACTGTCTATTGACTAATGACCTCCGATTTTCAAAGCGGTCGGTGAGGCTTCGCCACATGGAGATAAACCCTTCGTTGATCAGCGGGGCTTTGGAAACAATGGCGTGCGCATCGCCACTTGTTTTGGACAATAGGTGGAACAACTTCCTTACCGGTGTAAGACGCGAGTTGTGTATGTATATCGCGGTAAAAAGATCTCCGAAGGTGGGCCAACGCAGGTAATCACCAGCGAAATCTTCGATGTCGACTGGTGGCAAACGACAGTGTTGGAACACGGTGTTGGAACACTGACAGCAGCCTGATTGGGCTGGGAGGCTGCCTTATCTATTGTGTCCTGAAGCTCGAATATACGGAGTAGCAGTAACTGTACTTGGATTCAAGCACTGTCGAGGTGGCCGTACTGTCGGTGCACGCAGAAAGAAGATCGGATCAACTTTCATGGCTCTTCTCCACCTTTTCCCACAAGGCCCGGATTTGGTTCCGATGGACTTGGCACATGCCAGGGGAAAGTCGTTCTGGTTCATTGGCGCTCGGAGTATGAATATCCGCTTGAAATGGGCTAACCCGGTCTGTTGTGGCAATAAACTTTTGGAGGGCGATGTCTATCGCAATTTGAGCCATCTTGGACACCGACCGAGAAAGCCTTGACGGGGGACCGGAGATAGTCTCGACGGACTCGTCGCTTTTTGCCCTTAAAAATGGCCTTTGGTGTTAATTGAGACGGCCGCGGAGACGCGGATTGGGACCTGTCCAAACGGATAGATGGGATCGACCTCGGTTTCTTGTGGTCTCCTGTGGGCATTCTCGGACTCGAACTTTGCGGATCAGCTCTTGTCGACTGACCTGAGCAAGGGGCGTTTCGTTCAGAACGTAAGGATATTCACCGTTAAGCTCTCGGCGCCAACGAGTTGGTCCTCGTGGTAAATGAACGCACGTAAAAGAAAAAAAAACACGGAGAACGGTCACCCTGTTAATTTGTGCGGAATAGAAAGCACAGTGCCATAAACAACGAGAAGAATCGGAAGAAAATATTTGGAAATCGATGAAACTGTATTAATTATACATATATCTTGTTTATCTATTTTTTATCTTGTTACTCCCTTTGTTGACTTCTATTGTTTTTTTTTTAATATTTTATCTTAGTTATTGTTGCCAAATAATTTTATTGTATTTGGTTATTTGTTTTTTTTTTTTTTGGGTTTGGAAAATATCTTTGATCGCAAAAAAAAATCCGGAAAAATGCAATAAAAATAAATTAATTAACCCATTAAATAAATTAATTACTTTGCCGGAAATAATTAAATAATATTTATAATTAAAAAATATCCCGACAGCGGCGGACTGTACGGCGAACAGGGAAACTCCCGAAATTACTTCACACCGAGTGGCTGATATTAGTTATGCCTTTTTATTTTCCACCACCCAATTTCACTTTTTGTTTCCCACGGCGCAAACGCAAAGGAAGACGAAAATGAAGAAGTCGGGGGCGTCATGGTGTCTTTTATTCAGCTGTATACATGAGACTAACTAAACTAAAAACTAAAACCGCGCTCCCGCCCGCTTTACTCCTTTGAAGCGGGAGCGGGAGATCGGCAACGGCCGTCCGAGGAGTTTGGATGCGAAACCGAAGCTCGCACTCTGGAGCGCGGACGTTGCGAGAAGCGAGCGAGGGAGCGAGGGAGCGCAAGAGGGGCGAGAGCGAAAGCTCGGAGAGCTCAGTGAACAGCGCCGAATGTGAGGAGTTAAATAACTTCGCACAAATATCCCAAAAGAAGCTGCATGGACCCCTGCCAGTTGCTACTTTCGCAACTACTTCACGCAGTAACGGCAACGCAGGAAAAAAGAGTTTAGAGAAAGCAGTTGAAGAGAGAAGTGGAGAGAAGTACGGAGAGAGTTTGGAGAGTACGAGGAGAGAAAGTACAGAGTACGAACTCCAAGAGAGTTTGGTGAGATTGGGAGAGACGGACTAGTCAGAGCGAGAGACGAGAGAGTCACCGAATTGAGACACAGGTGGCAGAGGTCCTTAAAGCAACAACGACCCTCCAGAATATATTGGCTGTAATGCCGATTAGTCCGACTACGTTGGCTGTAATACCGGTCTGCTTAGCTGCGTTAGCTGTAATACCGATCAGGCTAGCTGTGCCGGCTGTAATATCGACTAGTCCGGCTGCATTGGCTGTAATACCGACAGGACGAAGGCCTTTGGAGCGTGGTGCCTGTTCACCCTAGTCTGAGAACGGTGACGCTTCCCTAAGCCCAACGGTCCAACTCCACGCCCTCGTCTACGAGTGGCAAAGTACTCGGAGCGGCCAGGACCACCAGCATCGAGGAATAACCGAGCGGCGTTGCAGGAGCATCAAGATATACGCAAGCATTGTATTCCAGAGCCGTAAATAAACGCCTCTTTAACTGAATTCTGAAGTGTTGTTACCTTTAACCGGACGGACACGTTTATATAAATTTGGTGGGACGAACGCACAATCTACTGAGCTATCCGCCTGAACTTCATAGCGAGCAAAACCTAAAAAACAAGTTCGTTACATCTGGCGCCCAAAACGTGATTGAGACGGAAAACAATCCAGAACTCAAAGAACTCTGGTCCGAACTAGAAGCTATGTACCCAGAAAAACCAGGTCTAAAATTACCAAGCCCCGAGGGAGAAGAGGCTTGGGCAGGTCTTAGCATTGTAGAGATGCAACAAGAAAGCCAGCGAAGAGATTCAAGCCAAGATAGAAAGACAGTCCCGAAGGCACAAAGACCTAGCGAGTCCGACTACGCTTTGCGTTTACGCTAAAGTCGCGAAGCAGGTCAGAGAATAGTCTTTTAGATTCGAGGGCCCAGAGAAACCTCTTGAATTCTTGGAACAGGTGGAATGGTCTGCCAGTACCTACGGGTTGTACTTGAACATGGTATCCCGAGCAATGCCAGAACTACTACAAGGCACTGCCTGAATGTTGAACAGATTTTTAACTGTCTATTGACTAATAACCTCCGATTTTCGAAGCGGTCGGGTAGGCTTCGCCACATGGAGATAAACCCTTCGTTGATCAGCGGGGCTTTGGAAACAATGGCGTGCGCATCGCCACTTGTTTTGGACAATAGGTGGAACAACTTCTTTACCGGTGTAAGACGCGAGTTGTGTATGTATATCGCGGTAAAAAGATCTCTGAAGGTGGGCCAACGCAGGTAATCACCAGCGAAAACTTCGGTGTCGGCTAGTGGCAAACGACAGCCCGTAGACGGCGGTGTTGGAACACTGACAGCAGCCTGATTGGGCTGGGAGGCTGCCTTGTCTATTATGTCCTGAAGCTCGACCAAATATCTCGAATATACGGAGTAGCAGTAACTGTACTTGGATTCAAGCACTGTCGAGGTGGCCGTACTGTCGGTGGACGCGGAAAGAAGATCGGAGCAACTTTCATGGCTCTTCTCCACCTTGTCCCACAATGCCCGGATTTGGTCCCGATGGACTTGGCACATGCCAGGGGAAAGTCGTACTGGTTCAGCGGCGCTCGGAGTATCTGCTTGAAATGGGCTAACCCAGTCTGTTGTGGCAATAAACTTTATGAGGGCGATGTCTATCGCAATTTGAGCCATCTTGGACACCGACCGAAAAAGCCTTGACGGGGGACCGGAGATAGTCTCGACGGACTCGTCGCTTTTTGCCCTTAAAAATGGCCTTTGGTGTTAATTGAGACGGCCGCGGAGACGCGGATTGGGACCTGTCCAAACGGATAGATGGGATCGACCTCGGTTTCTTGTGGTCTCCTGTGGGCATTCTCGGACTCGAACTTTGCGGATCAGCTCTTGTCGACTGACCTGAGCAAGGGGCGTTTCGTTCAGAACGTAAGGATATTCACCGTTAAGCTCTCGGCGCCAACGAGTTGGTCCTCGTGGTAAATGAACGCACTCAAAAGAAAAAAAACACGGAGAACGGTCACCCTGTTAATTTGTGCGGAATAGAAAGCACAGTGCCATAAACAACGAGAAGAATCGGAAGAAAATATTTGGAAATCGATGAAACTGTATTAATTATACATATATCTTGTTTATCTATTTTTTATCTTGTTACTCCCTTTGTTGACTTCTATTGTTTTTTTTTTTTAATATTTTATCTTAGTTATTGTTGCCAAATAATTTTATTGTATTTAGTTATTTGTTTATTTTTTTTTGGGTTTGGAAAATATCTTTGATCGCAAAAAAAAATCCGGAAAAATGCAATAAAAATAAATTAATTAACCCATTAAATAAATTAATTACTTTGCCGGAAATAATAAAATAATATTTATAACTAAATAGTAATTAGATTTATGAATTAATAATTTTTATAATTAAGAACTAAAAATGTTTATAATTACGGTGGAATTAAAAACCTTGGCTTTGGTTCGGGAGAAATGTTCACTGGGTTATGCCGTCGGCAGCGCAGTGCATGCGTGAGGGACGCGGGAGAAAGAGAGAAGGGAAAAATCAGCAACAATAATAACATAGCCGTTCGGGCGGTTAATTGCGGCAATTTGGAGAAAAAACAATCACGGTCGCACCCGTTTGGATTTGAATTTATTTTATTTTATGTCCCTGTATGTGGAGGCAGAAAATATATTTATGTAGATATGGGCATGCAAATTAACTTTCTCACTTGTGAATTAGTTTAAAAAAATTTATTTTTTTTTTTATTATCACTTATTCACTATTACAATTTTTCAATAGGTCGAACTTATTTTATTCACTGCTCTTTTACTTTTCACTTGATTTTTTCTTTGGTGCTTGTTTCGGATCTCCAAAACGGACTGGACTCCTTGAGTTCAATGATCAATAATCAAACCTCGGCTTAAGAGATTTATCTCCAAAAATTGATAAAGAGAATGACTCAAGAGAGTCGGAAAATAGGATGATGCAATTTGCCAATTAAATTTGAAATCTAAATTTGGCTTTAAATTGGTGTTTACACTAGCGGACTTTAGGGATCACTTTGGAAATCTTTTGTTTGCATTAGCGGACTCAGGGCTCGCTTGGGGGCTCCGATGCTTACAGTATCGGCTTGGATGTTTACAGCATCCAAGCATCCCAGCATTTTTCTCGGGTCTTGTCAGAGTTAATTGAAAATTGTCTCTCGGCTCAAAGGTGTTTATAAATCGGGTAAGAGCCCCTAAGTAATGTGTCATATAACTTTGGCTCTCAGTTCAAAGTTGTTTATAAATTGGGTAAGAGCTCCTAAGTAATGTGTCATATAACTTGCATGCGTTTATGGATATGTGTATGTTCCTGTATGTGGAGGCAGAAAATAGTTCTATGTAGATATGGTCATGCATGCGTTTAAGTGTAAGTGTATATCGGTACAGTAGAGCGTCGATTAGTGGACTGTATTTGAAGTGACGGAACAGATGAAATTATGTGGGGAGAAAAAAAAACACAAGACAAAAAAATATCCCGACAGCGGCGGACTGTACGGCGAACAGGGAAACTCCCGAAATTACTTCACACCGAGTGGCTGATATTAGTTATGCCTTTTTATTTTCCACCACCCAATTTCACTTTTTGTCGTATATTTTTTTTTGGAGGCAGAATTGCACTGCACTATGTACACAAGTTGTCACTCGCGTGTATGTGTATGTCTGGATGCACATATGCCTTGACCTTTGGCAAGTTGATGTACAACAGGGACGAAAAGGAAAACGGCAAGGAGTATGGCGACGCACACAAAGCGCAGACGGATAGAAAATTTGTTGGAATTGAGGGAATGTTAAATTTCTCGACTGCCGTTGTGTCGGAAAAACTCGGACGTGGAGTTGACACGAAAAAAAATTGATCTTACTGCAGTGTGAACGAAATTCAGTGTTCGAACCACTGCTAAAGACCGGCAGCGAGAGGGAGTTGGAAAATGCTCGTACTTATCTTTTTTGTGGAAAAATCACAGGAGCTGCTGGTCGAATGGCAGTAGGATATCCTTATCCGGCTCCAATAGACCAAACTGTTGTAGGGGGCGATCCTACCACAAAAAAAAATTGAAGGCACAACAATTCCCACTGCGCAAACGCAAAGGAAGACGAAAATGAAGAAGTCGGGGGCGTCATGGTGTCTTTTATTCAGCTGTATACATGAGACTAACTAAACTAAAAACTAAAACCGCGCTCCCGCCCGCTTTACTCCTTTGAAGCGGGAGCGGGAGATCGGCAAACGACCGTCCGAGGAGTTCAGATGCGAAACCCGAAGCTCGCACTCTGGAGCTCGGACGTTGCGAGAAGCGAGCGAGGGAGCGCAAGAGGGGCGAGAGCGAAAGCTCGGAGAGCTCAGTGAACAGCGCCGAATGTGAGGAGTTAAATAACTCCGCACAAATATCCCAAAAGTAGCTGCATGGACCTCTGCCAGTTGCTACTTACGCAACTACTTCGTGCAGTAACGGCAACGCAGGAAAAGATAGTTTAGAGAAAGCAGTTGAAGAGAGAAGTACGGAGAGAGTTTGGAGAGTACGAGGAGAGAAAGTACAGAGTACGAACTCCAAGAGAGTTTGGTGAGATTGGGAGAGACGGAGCGGAGAGAGCCGTCAGAGCGAGACGGCACTAGTCAGAGCGAGAGACGAGGGAGCGCTGCACTTCGGACACCAGTATGGTGCCGTGCGCAGAGGGCGAAAGGTCAAACGGTAAAACCGCGGAGTATATCGCGTATCAAAAATAGTTATCATGTGATAGTATTTTATTATTGAATATCCATTCACTGTGGATACTCGTTTATATATTGGAAGCTCATTCTTATTTTTATAAATTCCTGTTCTAATATAACAAGCGGTTGCTCCAGTGTCAATTAATATTTTTAATTTTTTATTTATTTTTTTATCATTTCTAATTAAGTAGGGTAAGCCTACTCCTGACCTTTGTCTAAAAAATGGTCCTCCTCAATATTATTTAATCTCATGGTCTTGTTAGCCGGTTGGTTAACAGTTCCAGTTGGTAACCTCTTATTTTGGGCTTGGCCTTGCGAAGTGTTCTGGGTCTCAAATTGTTTAGTTTGATACCACTTGTTCAATCTGTAATTATTACTTTTATGATTATTATAGGTTTGATTGAATCCGTTATTAGGCCTGTTCTGAGTCTGTATAGGCTCCTCTATTTCCATTGGTTCTGGCTTATTTTGTGGCTGTCTAGAAGTATTCCACTGATTTTGTTGGTTATTATTAAATTTACCCTGGTTCCAAAAATTATTTTTATTCTGATTATTATAACCATAATTATTTCTGTTCTGGTTGTTGTCTTGATTGAACCTTAGATTATTATTGTTCCGCTAAATATTATAATTATTGTTTTGTTGTCTTGGCTTTTGATTGAAATATGTTTGTACATTACCACCAGAGTTTGGCTCACTATGTTTTCTCTGAGTAGTTGAGAAACTATTTGCGAAATGAGCTCTCATGTTGTTGCTTTCTAATTCCTGAACTATGACCATTGCATTTGGTACGTCAGGTGGATTCATTGCGAAAATGGTATCTGAAATTTGGCCGTTGAGGCCGGTGATGAAAACTGTAAGAGCTGTCTTCCTATGTTTTTCATTAATTTCTGCTGTGATTGGTTTGTTTCTACCGTAGGTCATAATTGTTTTGTTAATTAGTAGAGTTAATTTTCTATTAACTGTACCATAATAATCCATTATGGATAATTTTCCCTGACTCAATACACTTAGTTCTTGTTCGATAATATGAATTGGACGTTTGTCGCTAAAGACAAAGTCAAGTCTGGCCATTATGGCATCGAAATTTAACACCGTACCATTATGGGTTAATATAGATAAGGCAGAATAAAACCTTTCACTCCCTCTGGCATACTGACCCATGGCTATTTCAGCTGATTCTCTCCAGCTTACATATTTATCTTCTTCTCCTCTATATTCCCTAACAGATTTGATGATCTCATAAGATGTTTCGCACTTAATATTTGGATCTACAATCTCTATTTGATAATCTTCAATCGTCTTTATTTTATGAGAAAGCTGCGATCTTAAATTTACGATCTCCTCCTTTAATGGATTTAATTCAAAATTAACAATTTGTTTTATTAAATCTCCTACACTTAACATTGTATTGTTTGTAACCGCCGGATAGTTCGTATTTTCTTGAAGCGTATTCATGTTGAGTCTTTTATTTACTCCAGTCTGGCTGGTTGAGGGTTCCGACATTTTGAGAACTTTATTGAAATCAGAAATTAAGTCTTCCACCTTGATTCTTTTTATTTCCTTTTTTAGTAATTTCTTATATAATAATAAAACAAGAGAGAACGCTATAGTCGGGTGCCCCGACTATCAGATACCCGTTACTCAGGTAAAGGGAGTGCGAGGGAGATGGAGATAGAAACTTTGATCACGCATAACTTTTTAACGAATGGTCCGATTTGAAAAATTTCTTCTACATTTCGATAGGTATTGATAAACACAATAAAACTGCATTTTTACTTTTCCGAAATATTTAAATTTTTAAAATCGTATATAAGCGATTGTGGGCGTTAAAGGGGGCGTGGCACCTTTTTGAAACAAACTTGCGCTGCGTAGGAACTCCTAGAATCTGCATGCAAAATGTCAATCTTCTAGCTTTTATAGTTTCCGAGATCTCAGCGTTCATACGGACAGACAGACAGACGGACAGACAGACGGACAGACGGACATGGCTAGATCGACTCGGCTAGTGACCCTGATCAAGAATATATATACTTTATAGGGTCGGAAACGCTTCCTTCTACCTGTTACATACTTTTGCACGAATACAATATACCCTTTTACTCTACGAGTAACGGGTATAAATAGGTTTTTTCGCTCACGAATTGTCCTCTTTATTTTTCTTATAGTTGCTTGCTGATCATTTTGGGGTCTTCCTTCTCTTTTTTTTGTTGATCCTGCTTGGTGTCGTCCTTCTTTATTGGTGACTTTGGGTCTTACTTCTTTTTTAATAATTATTTTTGGCGAGGGATTGCCATTCAGCCTGTCTTCTTTGAATGTTTTTTTTTTTTTTATGATGGCTTTAATGATTTTTGTTGTAAATATTTTTAAATTAAATAGTTTTTCCGATGATGATTTTTTGTCACTTTTTAATTTTTATAATGTCTGAGCAGTGAATTTCTTGTTACGATCACTATTTTGTAGTTTGAGATTTAAGGAGATTATTTCATTAATTATTTTCTACCTTAGATTTTTTCTCCTTAAAATCGATACAACACAAAAAAATAAAAAAGTTTGTGTTGATAACTTTTTTATTTTTTTGCCGGTTGTATCGATTTTAAGGAGATTATTGCATTTATTAATTTCCACCTTATTTTTTTGATCAACACAAGCTTATTATTTTCGTCGGTTGCATCGGGTTTTTGGGCGCGCTAAATTCCTTTTTTACTTTAAAACTTTTTTAACTTTTATTTTAAAGCCTTGTTTTAGAATTTTTTTTAATCGCAAGGCCCCACGTTGGGCGCCAATTAACTTTCTCACTTGTGAATCAGTTAAAAAAAATTTATTTTTATTTTTTATTATCACTTATTCACTATTACAATTTTTCAATAGGTCGAACTTATTTTATTCACTGCTCTTTTACTTTTCACTTGATTTTTTCTTTGGTGCTTGTTTCGGATCTCCAAAACGGACTGGACTCCTTGAGTTCAATGATCAATAATCAAACCTCGGCTTAAGAGATTTATCTCCAAAAATTGATAAAGAGAATGACTCAAGAGAGTCGGAAAATAGGATGATGCAATTTGCCAATTAAATTTGAAATCTAAATTTGGCTGGAAATTGGTGTTTACACTAGCGGACTTTAGGGATCACTTTGGAAATCTTTTGTTTGCATTAGCGGACTCAGGGCTCGCTTGGGGGCTCCGATGTTTACAGTATCGGCTTGGATGATTACAGCATCCGTTTGATGCGGACTGCGTGAAATTGATCTGGGTGGGAGTAATTTATAGGCGTGTTGACAGAAATAGGTGACCACGGATTTTTCTCGGGTCTTGTCAGAGTTAATTGAAAATTGGCTCTCGGCTCAAAGTTGTTTATAAATCGGGTAAGAGCCCGTAAGTAATGTGTCATATAACTTTGGCTCTCGGTTCAAAGTGGTTTATAAATTGGGTAAGAGCCCCTAAGTAATGTGTCATATCACTCCCCACATTGTAAATTGAATCGTCCCGATTCATTGGAACTGATGGGTATATTGAATGTATTTGGTTGGTTAATTCAACTATGATATTTTCTTCTAGGGTATTTTCATTGACGGGATATTATTTATTTCATATCGGAAATTTTGCTTCCAGGTTCGATTTCTATATGAATTTGCCATGGTTTGAATATTAAAAATTTTCTGTATTTGATTACAACCATAATAATTAAATATATAACTGTGAATATGATTTATATTAACGTAACTGGTATTTGAGTTTGTTTAATTTGAATAAAAGGATTTAGTATGTTAATATTATCAAATGAGAGTTCCGAATCATTGGATATAATATATTCGGATACTAAAAAGTCTGTACATTTTCGAGCGGTGATGTATTCCAATATCTTATTCTCTACATTGGTGTAAGATATATTATTAATTTTAGAGGTGCCATTAAAGGTTATTAAATATGATCCATTTAAATAAGTGTCATTAACTATATTTTGTCCACTTACAAAAATGGCTCCATCTTGGATTACATCTATATTTTTATTTTTTTCTCGGATTTTGTTACAAATAGATTTTTCCCCATTTCGTAATCTGGTAAAACAAGAACCTTCAGGGTTAAGTGTGCAATAAATTTTGAATATTTCTGTCTTAAAATTAGACATTACATAGTACTTATTTCTACATTTTGCGACGTGATTGTCTATTAATAATTTTCCATCATTATGTGAAATGGATCTTGAATTGTAAATTTCACAACGATCGGTAATAATAGGGTATTTTATGTAAATTATAATAAGATCTTGGTGCAAAGCGATTTTAAATTCAGATATACATATCTAATATGTCTGTTATAATTACAGGTGTTTATAATTATCATTATTTAGAATTTTAGTATTAAATACATCAATTTTTGCGAGTGTAATTGTGTCCATTAAATTCATAAGATCGTAAGTAAGCAAGCGTAGACGATATTTCCTGAGTGGAACTTCTTGATCCTTAAAAACTGTTTTGAATTCTTCAGATAAAGATTTTATTTCTTTAAATATCCATTTCCAAATGGTGCCTAATTCATTAATTCCTCTTTTCGATCTACTGGGTATTATTTGAGAGATAAGTATTTTGATAATTTTTAAATCGTGGGATATTTCCCAAAGAAAATTCTTGCTGTTATGATTCTTTAGAAATTCTGCTTCAAGAATAATTATATCTCTATAAAAACTTATATTAGTTATATGAAATAAGTCTGCGTATGATTCATAAATTAGAACATCTTTGGTATCCTTGTAAAGAAGGAAATCGTGGTTCGTGTAATCCATTATTTCGGATTTGGTTGTACCTACCAGCAATAATAAGTACATTATTGAAAACATTATCTGGAATTTGAAACAAATTATTTAATATTATCTTTATGAATCGTACGGTTTCTGTTATTTATAATAACTTTATTAGGGAGATTTTCCTTAACTACTTGTTTTTTATATCTAGAATTAAGCTTGTTTCTTTCCACATGTTTCTTTTCGTAAACTACCTCCCCTACATGATAATTCTTATTTTGTCTATCTTTATTGTGAAAATGCAACGATTTCTCTTGAGCTTGTTGCAGTAATTTAGGAGTTTCCTTATGTTCGATTTTGGTTGGTTATTGAGTGAATTGTTAAATTATATTTTTGTGCTGCTCTAATTATGATTTGAGAATAATCAATTAAATTAAGCTCATCTTTAATGCAGCGCGCAATTTCTGTTAAGGTAGAGTGTGCCCTTTCTATTTGTCCGTTCGACGTACTAAGTCGTGGATCTGCAAAGTATAATGATATCCCATTTCTTTGTGCAAAGGATTTAAATTGGGATGAAGAAAAACTTGGTTCGTTATATATCATCAAAGTTTTGGCTAATGGAAATTGTTGTAAAATTTCTGAAACTTTATTTTCTATATTTAGTTTATTGGGAATTTCTTTTACGACTAAGTATTTGGAATAAGAATCTATACAAGTAATGAATATAAGATTTTGGGCGTAATATATGTCAAGATGCAAACTTTCACCTTCTCCTTCTGGGATGGGTGCTTGACCGATAGGAATTTGTATTGGGTGTCTGTTGTATTTGTTTTGATTACAGATAGTGCAACTCTTTATAAACTCCTTAAGTTTTTTGTATAAATTAGGCCAATAATAAAGTCTAGATATCTGTTTATAATTTTCATCAAGCCCTCTGTGAGCTCTACAATGAGTTTCTGTGATTATGGTAGATCTGTCCTCAGCGTTTTCGACATCCTGAACAAATATCTTAGTGTACAAAAATTTATTTATAAAATTGTCTTTTAGTGGTTTTTGTATTTTATAAAAATCTTCTAGAGTACAGTGAACGCCTATTGTTATATTGGGTGGAATGAATTCTCTTAGGATACTATATTTTCTGGAGTGTCATACTCTATTATATGTCTAGTATTTCCGAATACATTAATTGACTCATGTATTGTATACCTTTCCGTTGCTATTAGCAATTGTTGCTAAAACTGGTTTAAGGGTTTTCGGGTTTCTTGTATAAAATTCTCAAAACTACTCTCTGCTGAATGCTGAGTATTTTGATCTGAGACCGATTCATTACTTTCCGTTAGGTTATTTATTTGGATCCTTGATAAGGCGTCCGCAACAACATTTGTTGCTCCAGGCTTATAAATAATAGCTTTCAATAAAGGAATACCATCTTTTCATTTCGATATTTGGATTTTTTGAGAAATGGAGAATGAAAGAGGTTGATGATCGGTATAGATCTCGATGTCGTTAACCCCATATAAGTAATTTCGAAGATTTTTAAAAGCCCATACTATGGCTAGAAGTTCTTTTTTATTTGTTGCGTATAATTGTTCAGTTTTGGTTAGAGTTTTTGAAATAAATGTAATTGAGAAAGAACAGCACCAATAGCTAAGTCAGACGCATTAGTTGTTAGGGTAAATTTTTTATTACAATCTGGTTGTACTAGTTCTACCTGTGCAATTAAATTTTCTTTAAGCTCGTTAAAAGCTCTTACAGCTGAATCATCAAGCTGTATTAAAGTTTTAGGTGATTTTTTTTAGATACCTTGCCATTTTGGCCTTCTAAATATTTTGTTAAAGGTTTAGCTATCTTTGCGTAATTTTGCACAAATTTTCTGTAATATCCTGTAAGGCCTAGGAAGCTTCTAAGCTCTGGAATATTTTTAGGGATCGGATAATTGTTGAAATTTTTTCGGGATCGGTTTTGATCACATTGTGAGAATCCACGTAACCTAGAAAGTTTGTTTCTAATTTAAAGAACTTTGATTTTTCAATCGAAATTTTCATGTTTGCGTTTAGCAAAATTTTAATTATGACAATTAAATCTTAGTAATGTTGTTCAACTGTTTTTGAAAATATAATAATGTCATCCATATATACATGACATGTTTTACCCACTTGTTCTCTTAAAATATCATCCATCGCTCGCTGGAATATTCTAGAAGCGTTTGTCAAACCGAAAGGCATTCTTAGGAATTCGTATTTCCCATTGTTTATTGAAAATGAGGTTTTCTGTATGTCTGGTTCACTTATGAGAATCTGATGAAATCCAGATTCCAAGTCAATTGTTGAGAAATATTTGGCTTTTCCAAGATTTGATAAAATCACTGAAGGCATTGGATATCTATCTGGTATAGTATTTTCGTTAAGTTTTTTATAATCTATTACTAGTCTGAGCTTTGGAGTTCTATCTTCATTGAAACCCTTTTTTGGTACTGCCAGTACAGGTGAATTATAAGGACTTCTACTTGACCTTATAATTTCTTCTTTTAGCATTCGACTTATTTCAGAATTTACAAAATCTGAAGCTGATAGAGCGTAAGGGTATTGTTAACTGTAAATGGCCTAATCATTTACGGTGTTTATTTCACAGCATATGTCTGTCCTAAAAGGAATCTGCATATTTATTTTCGAATGTTCTTCATTATATATTCGTTCTCTATATTTCGTTCTCCAAATCTTTTCTTTGATTTGCAGATGATATTTTTATGTGTTGTTATGTAATTCAACGACGGCTTGTTCAGGATTTTTAATTCCCAAACTTTTATTTTTGTCGGATTTTTCAACGACGGCGTGTTCAGGATTTTTATATCCCAAACTAATTTCGCTTTTATTACCCATTTCAGATTCGGATCTGATTTGAGTCTTTTCATCAAAGTATTTTTTTAATATAAATTCTTTTAATGGAAGAATAATGTTTCCTTCTGTTAAAGAAAGTTGGTTTAAGATTTTTCCGTTATCATAATTTAATTTTTCTTCTTTTTCATTATATTTATTTTTTTTTAAAAGGTTATAGCCGACCAGTAAATCTGAATTCAGGCCTTCTATTTCATAAAAAGTATATCGCGTATCAAAAATAGTTATCATGTGATAGTATTTTATTATTGAATATCCATTCACTGTGGATACTCGTTTATATATTGGAAGCTCATTCTTATTTTTATAAATTCCTGTTCTAATATAACAAGCGGTTGCTCCAGTGTCAATTAATATTTTTAATTTTTTATTTATTTTTTTATCATTTCTAATTATGTAGGGTAAGCCTACTCCTGACCTTTGTCTAAAAAATGGTCCTCCTCAATATTATTTAATCTCATGGTCTTGTTAGCCGGTTGGTTAACAGTTCCAGTTGGTAACCTCTTATTTTGGGCTTGGCCTTGCGGAGTGTTCTGGGTCTCAAATTGTTTAGTTTGATACCACTTTTTTTTTACTTTTATGATTATTATAGGTTTGATTGAATCCGTTATTAGGCCTGTTCTGAGTCTGTATAGGCTCCTCTATTTCCATTGGTTCTGGCTTATTTTGTGGCTGTCTATAAGTATTCCACTGATTTTGTTGGTTATTATTAAATTTACCCTGGTTCCAAAAATTATTTTTATTCTGATTATTATATTATAATAAAATTATAATTATTTCTGTTCTGGTTGTTGTCTTGATTGAACCTTAGATTATTATTGTTCCGCTGAATATTATAATTATTGTTTTGTTGTCTTGGCTTTTGATTGAAATATGTTTGTACATTACCACCAGAATTTGGCTCACTATGTTTTCTCTGAGTAGTTGAGAAACTATTTGCGAAATGAGCTCTCATGTTGTTGCTTTCTAATTCCTGAACTATGACCATTGCATTTGGTAGGTCAGGTGGACTCATTGCGAAAATGGTATTTGAAATTTGGCCGTTGAGGCCGGTGATGAAAACTCTAAGAGCTGTCTTCCTATTTTTATACCCGTTACTCGTAGAGTAAAAGGGTATATTGTATTCGTGCAAAAGTATGTAACAGGTAGAAGGAAGCGTTTCCGACCCTATAAAGTATATATATTCTTGTTCAGGATCACTAGCCGAGTCGATCTAGCCATGTCCGTCTGTCCGTCTGTCCGTCCGTATGAACGCTGAGATCTCGGAAACTATAAAAGCTAGAAGATTGGCATTTTGCATGCAGATTTTAGGAGTTCCTACGCAGCGCAAGTTTGTTTCAAAAAGGTGCCACGCCCCCTTTAACGCCCACAATCGCTTATATACGATTTTATTTAAATATAAATTTAAATATTTCGGAAAAGTAAAAATGCAGTTTTATTGTGTTTATCAATACCTATCGAAATGTAGAAGAAATTTTTCAAATCGGACCATTCGTTTAAAAGTTATGCGTGATCAAAGTTTCTATCTCCATCTCCCTCGCACTCCTTTTACCTGAGTAACGGGTATCTGATAGTCGGGGCACCCGACTATAGCGTTCTCTCTTGTTTTCATTAATTTCTGCTGTGATTGGTTTGTTTCTACCGTAGGTCATAATTGTTTTGTTAATTAGTAGAGTTAATTTTCTATTAACTGTACCATAATAATCCATTATGGATAAATTTCCCTGACTCAATACACTTAGTTCTTGTTCGATAATATGAATTGGACGTTTGTCGCTAAAGACAAAGTCAAGTCTGGCCATTATGGCATCGAAATTTAACACCGTACCATTATGGGTTAAGGCATCGTTTGCCATTCCTGTTATTTTATTTCGTAATATAGATAAGGCAGAATAAAACCTTTCACTCCCTCTGGCATACTGACCCATGGCTATTTCAGCTGATTCTCTCCAGCTTACATATTTATCTTCTTCTCCTCTATATTCCCTAACAGATTTGATGATCTCATAAGATGTTTCGCACTTAATATTTGGATCTACAATCTCTATTTGATAATCTTCAATCGTCTTTATTTTATGAGAAAGCTGCGATCTTAAATTTACGATCGCCTCCTTTAATGGATTTAATTCAAAATTAACAATTTGTTTTATTAAATCTCCTACACTTAACATTGTATTGTTTGTAACCGCCGGATAGTTCGTATTTTCTTGAGGCGTATTCATGTGGAGTTTTTTATTTACTCCAGTCTGGCTGGTTGAGGGTTCCGACATTTTGAGAACTTTATTGAAATCAGAAATTAAGTCTTCCACTTTGATTCTTTTTATTTCCTTTTTTACTAATTTCTTATATAATAATAAAAATAGGTTTTTTCGCTCACGAATTGTCCTCTTTATTTTTCTTATAGTTGCTTGCTGATCATTTTGGGGTCTTCCTTCTCTTTTTTTTGTTGATCCTGCTTGGGGTCGTCCTTCTTTATTGGTGACTTTGGGTCTTACTTATTTTTTAATAATTATTTTTGGCGAGGGATTGCCCTTCAGCCTGTCTTCTTTGAATGTTTTTTTTTGTATGATGGCTTTAATGATTTTTGTTGTAAATATTTTTAAATTAAATAGTTTTTCCGATGATGATTTTTTGTCACTTTTTAATTTTTATAATGTCTGAGCAGTGAATTTCTTGTTACGATCACTATTTTGTAGTTTGAGATTTAAGGAGATTATTTCATTAATTATTTTCTACCTTAGTTTTTTTGATCAACACAAACTTTTTTATTTTTTTGCCGGTTGTATCGATTTTAAGGAGATTATTGCATTTATTAATTTCCACCTTATTTTTTTGATCAACACAAGCTTATTATTTTCGTCGGTTGCATCGGGTTTTTGGGCGCGCTAAATTCCTTTTTTACTTTAAAACTTTTTTAACTTTTATTTTAAAGCCTTGTTTTAGAATTTTTTTTAATCGCAAGGCCCCACGTTGGGCGCCAATTAACTTTCTCACTTGTGAATTAGTTAAAAAAAATTTATTTTTATTTTTTATTATCACTTATTCACTATCACAATTTTTCAATATGTCGAACTTATTTTATTCACTGCTCTTTTACTTTTCAGTTGATTTTTTCTCTGGGGCTTGGTTCGGATCTCCAAAACGGACTGGACTCCTTGAGTTCAATGATCAATAATCAAACCTCGGCTTAAGAGATTTATCTCAAAAAATTGATAAAGAGAATGACTCAAGAGAGTCGGAAAATAGGATGATGCAATTTGCCAATTAAATTTAAAATCTAAATTTGACTGGAAATTGAAATCTTTTGTTTGCATTAGCGGACCCAGGGCTCGCTTGGGGGCTCCGATGCTTACAGTATCGGCTTGGATGTTTACAGCATCCAAGCATCCCAGCATTTTTCTCGGGTCTTGTCAGAGTTAATTAAAAACAAGAGAGAACGCTATAGTCGGGTGCCCCGACTATCAGATACCCGTTACTCAGGTAAAGGGAGTGCGAGGGAGATGGAGATAGAAACTTTGATCATGCATAACTTTTTAACGAATAGTGCGATTTGAAAAATTTCTTCTACATTTCGATAGGTATTGATAAACACAATAAAACTGCATTTTTACTTTTCCGAAATATTTAAATTTTTAAAATCGTATATAAGCGATTGTGGGCGTTAAAGGGGGCGTGGCACGTTTTTGAAACAAACTTGCGCTGCGTAGGAACTCCTAGAATCTGCATGCAAAATGCCAATCTTCTAGCTTTTATAGTTTCCGAGATCTCAGCGTTCATACGGACAGACAGACAGACAGACGGACAGACAGACGGACAGACGGACAGACGGACATGGCTATATCGACTCGGCTAGTGACCCTGATCAAGAATATATATACTTTATAGGGTCGGAAACGCTTCCTTCTACCTGTTACATACTTTTGCACGAATACAATATACCCTTTTACTCTACGAGTAACGGGTATAATTATCTCTCGGCTCAAAGTTGTTTATAAATCGGGTAAGAGCCCCTAAGTAATGTGTCATATAACTTTGGCTCTCAGTTCAAAGTTGTTTATAAATTGGGTAAGAGGTCCTAAGTAATGTGTCATATAACTTGCATGCGTTTATGGATTTGAGTATGTTCCTGTATGTGGAGGCAGAAAATAGTTCTATGTAGATATGGTCATGCATGCGTTTAAGTGTAAGTGTATATCGGTACAGTAGAGCGTCGATTAGTGGACTGTATTTGAAGTGACGAAACAGATGAAATTATGTGGAGAGAAAAAAAACACAAGACAAAAAAATATCCCGGCAGCGGCGAACTGTACGGCGAACAGGGAAACTCCCGAAATTACTTCACACCGAGTGGCTGATATTAGTTATGCCTTTTTATTTTCCACCACCCAATTTCACTTTTTGTCGTATATTTTTTTTTGGAGGCAGAATTGCACTGCACTATGTACACAAGTTGTCACTCGCGTGTATGTGTATGTCTGGATGCACATATGCCTTGACCGTTGGCAAGTTGATGTACAACAGGGACGAAAAGGAAAACGGCAAGGAGTATGGCGACGCACACAAAGCGCAGACGGATAGAAAATTTGTTGGAATTGAGGGAATGTTAAATTTCTCGACTGCCGTTGTGTCGGAAAAACTCGGACGTGGAGTTGACACGAAAAAAAATTGATCTTACTGCAGTGTGAACGAAATTCAGTGTTCGAACCACTGCTAAAGACCGGCAGCGAGAGGGAGTTGGAAAATGCTCGTACTTATCTTTTTTGTGGAAAAATCACAGGAGCTGCTGGTCGAATGGCAGTAGGATATCCTTATCCGGCTCCAATAGACCAAACTGTTGTAGGGGGGCGATCCTTCCACAAAAAAAAATTGAAGGCACAACAATTCCCACGGCGCAAACGCAAAGGAAGACGAAAATGAAGAAGTCGGGGGCGTCATGGTGTCTTTTATTCAGCTGTATACATGAGACTAACTAAACTAAAAACTAAAACCGCGCTCCCGCCCGCTTTACTCCTTTGAAGCGGGAGCGGGAGATCGGCAAACGACCGTCCGAGGAGTTCAGATGCGAAACCCGAAGCTCGCACTCTGGAGCTCGGACGTTGCGAGAAGCGAGCGAGGGAGCGCAAGAGGGGCGAGAGCGAAAGCTCGGAGAGCTCAGTGAACAGCGCCGAATGTGAGGAGTTAAATAACTCCGCACAAATATCCCAAAAGTAGCTGCATGGACCTCTGCCAGTTGCTACTTACGCAACTACTTCGTGCAGTAACGGCAACGCAGGAAAAGATAGTTTAGAGAAAGCAGTTGAAGAGAGAAGTACGGAGAGAGTTTGGAGAGTACGAGGAGAGAAAGTACAGAGTACGAACTCCAAGAGAGTTTGGTGAGATTGGGAGAGACGGAGCGGAGAGAGCCGTCAGAGCGAGACGGCACTAGTCAGAGCGAGAGACGAGGGAGCGCTGCACTTCGGACACCAGTATGGTGCCGTGCGCAGAGGGCGAAAGGTCAAACGGTAAAACCGCGGAGTATATCGCGTATCAAAAATAGTTATCATGTGATAGTATTTTATTATTGAATATCCATTCACTGTGGATACTCGTTTATATATTGGAAGCTCATTCTTATTTTTATAAATTCCTGTTCTAATATAACAAGCGGTTGCTCCAGTGTCAATTAATATTTTTAATTTTTTATTTATTTTTTTTATCATTTCTAATTAAGTAGGGTAAGCCTACTCCTGACCTTTGTCTAAAAAATGGTCCTCCTCAATATTATTTAATCTCATGGTCTTGTTAGCCGGTTGGTTAACAGTTCCAGTTGGTAACCTCTTATTTTGGGCTTGGCCTTGCGAAGTGTTCTGGGTCTCAAATTGTTTAGTTTGATACCACTTGTTCAATCTGTAATTATTACTTTTATGATTATTATAGGTTTGATTGAATCCGTTATTAGGCCTGTTCTGAGTCTGTATAGGCTCCTCTATTTCCATTGGTTCTGGCTTATTTTGTGGCTGTCTATAAGTATTCCACTGATTTTGTTGGTTATTATTAAATTTACCCTGGTTCCAAAAATTTTTTTATTCTGATTATTATAACCATAATTATTTCTGTTCTGGTTGTTGTCTTGATTGAACCTTAGATTATTATTGTTCCGCTAAATATTATAATTATTGTTTTGTTGTCTTGGCTTTTGATTGAAATATGTTTGTACATTACCACCAGAGTTTGGCTCACTATGTTTTCTCTGAGTAGTTGAGAAACTATTTGCGAAATGAGCTCTCATGTTGTTGCTTTCTAATTCCTGAACTATGACCATTGCATTTGGTACGTCAGGTGGATTCATTGCGAAAATGGTATCTGAAATTTGGCCGTTGAGGCCGGTGATGAAAACTGTAAGAGCTGTCTTCCTATGTTTTTCATTAATTTCTGCTGTGATTGGTTTGTTTCTACCGTAGGTCATAATTGTTTTGTTAATTAGTAGAGTTAATTTTCTATTAACTGTACCATAATAATCCATTATGGATAATTTTCCCTGACTCAATACACTTAGTTCTTGTTCGATAATATGAATTGGACGTTTGTCGCTAAAGACAAAGTCAAGTCTGGCCATTATGGCATCGAAATTTAACACCGTACCATTATGGGTTAAGGCATCGTTTGCCATTCCTGTTATTTTATTTCTTAATATAGATAAGGCAGAATAAAACCTTTCACTCCCTCTGGCATACTGACCCATGGCTATTTCAGCTGATTCTCTCCAGCTTACATATTTATCTTCTTCTCCTCTATATTCCCTAACAGATTTGATGATCTCATAAGATGTTTCGCACTTAATATTTGGATCTACAATCTCTATTTGATAATCTTCAATCGTCTTTATTTTATGAGAAAGCTGCGATCTTAAATTTACGATCTCCTCCTTTAATGGATTTAGTTCAAAATTAACAATTTGTTTTATTAAATCTCCTACACTTAACATTGTATTGTTTGTAACCGCCGGATAGTTCGTATTTTCTTGAGGCGTATTCATGTGGAGTCTTTTATTTACTCCAGTCTGGCTGGTTGAGGGTTCCGACATTTTGAGAACTTTATTGAAATCAGAAATTAAGTCTTCCACTTTGATTCTTCTTTGATACTTTCTTGTTACGATCACTATTTTGTAGTTTGAGATTTAAGGAGATTATTTCATTAATTATTTTCTACCTTAGTTTTTTTGATCAACACAAACTTTTTTATTTTTTTGCCGGTTGTATCGATTTTAAGGAGATTATTGCATTTATTAATTTCCACCTTATTTTTTTGATCAACACAAGCTTATTATTTTCGTCGGTTGCATCGGGTTTTTGGGCGCGCTAAATTCCTTTTTTACTTTAAAACTTTTTTAACTTTTATTTTAAAGCCTTGTTTTAGAATTTTTTTTAATCGCAAGGCCCCACGTTGGGCGCCAATTAACTTTCTCACTTGTGAATTAGTTAAAAAAAATTTATTTTTATTTTTTATTATCACTTATTCACTATCACAATTTTTCAATATGTCGAACTTATTTTATTCACTGCTCTTTTACTTTTCAGTTGATTTTTCTCTGGGGCTTGGTTCGGATCTCCAAAACGGACTGGACTCCTTGAGTTCAATGATCAATAATCAAACCTCGGCTTAAGAGATTTATCTCAAAAAATTGATAAAGAGAATGACTCAAGAGAGTCGGAAAATAGGATGATGCAATTTGCCAATTAAATTTAAAATCTAAATTTGGCTGGAAATTGAAATCTTTTGTTTGCATTAGCGGACCCAGGGCTCGCTTGGGGGCTCCGATGCTTACAGTATCGGCTTGGATGTTTACAGCATCCAAGCATCCCAGCATTTTTCTCGGGTCTTGTCAGAGTTAATTAAAAATTATCTCTCGGCTCAAAGTTGTTTATAAATCGGGTAAGAGCCCCTAAGTAATGTGTCATATAACTTTGGCTCTCAGTTCAAAGTTGTTTATAAATTGGGTAAGAGGTCCTAAGTAATGTGTCATATAACTTGCATGCGTTTATGGATATGAGTATGTTCCTGTATGTGGAGGCAAAAAATAGTTCTATGTAGATATGGTCATGCATGCGTTTAAGTGTAAGTGTATATCGGTACAGTAGAGCGTCGATTAGTGGACTGTATTTGAAGTGACGAAACAGATGAAATTATGTGGAGAGAAAAAAAACACAAGACAAAAAAATATCCCGGCAGCGGCGAACTGTACGGCGAACAGGGAAACTCCCGAAATTACTTCACACCGAGTGGCTGATATTAGTTATGCCTTTTTATTTTCCACCACCCAATTTCACTTTTTGTCGTATATTTTTTTTTGGAGGCAGAATTGCACTGCACTATGTACACAAGTTGTCACTCGCGTGTATGTGTATGTCTGGATGCACATATGCCTTGACCGTTGGCAAGTTGATGTACAACAGGGACGAAAAGGAAAACGGCAAGGAGTATGGCGACGCACACAAAGCGCAGACGGATAGAAAATTTGTTGGAATTGAGGGAATGTTAAATTTCTCGACTGCCGTTGTGTCGGAAAAACTCGGACGTGGAGTTGACACGAAAAAAATTGATCTTACTGCAGTGTGAACGAAATTCAGTGTTCGAACCACTGCTAAAGACCGGCAGCGAGAGGGAGTTGGAATATGCTCGTACTTATCTTTTTTGTGGAAAAATCACAGGAGCTGCTGGTCGAATGGCAGTAGGATATCCTTATCCGGCTCCAATAGACCAAACTGTTGTAGGGGGGCGATCCTTCCACAAAAAAAAATTGAAGGCACAACAATTCCCACGGCGCAAACGCAAAGGAAGACGAAAATGAAGAAGTCGGGGGCGTCATGGTGTCTTTTATTCAGCTGTATACATGAGACTAACTAAACTAAAAACTAAAACCGCGCTCCCGCCCGCTTTACTCCTTTGAAGCGGGAGCGGGAGATCGGCAAACGACCGTCCGAGGAGTTCAGATGCGAAACCCGAAGCTCGCACTCTGGAGCTCGGACGTTGCGAGAAGCGAGCGAGGGAGCGCAAGAGGGGCGAGAGCGAAAGCTCGGAGAGCTCAGTGAACAGCGCCGAATGTGAGGAGTTAAATAACTCCGCACAAATATCCCAAAAGTAGCTGCATGGACCTCTGCCAGTTGCTACTTACGCAACTACTTCGTGCAGTAACGGCAACGCAGGAAAAGATAGTTTAGAGAAAGCAGTTGAAGAGAGAAGTACGGAGAGAGTTTGGAGAGTACGAGGAGAGAAAGTACAGAGTACGAACTCCAAGAGAGTTTGGTGAGATTGGGAGAGACGGAGCGGAGAGAGCCGTCAGAGCGAGACGGCACTAGTCAGAGCGAGAGACGAGGGAGCGCTGCACTTCGGACACCAGTATGGTGCCGTGCGCAGAGGGCGAAAGGTCAAACGGTAAAACCGCGGAGTATATCGCGTATCAAAAATAGTTATCATGTGATAGTATTTTATTATTGAATATCCATTCACTGTGGATACTCGTTTATATATTGGAAGCTCATTCTTATTTTTATAAATTCCTGTTCTAATATAACAAGCGGTTGCTCCAGTGTCAATTAATATTTTTAATTTTTTATTTATTTTTTTATCATTTCTAATTAAGTAGGGTAAGCCTACTCCTGACCTTTGTCTAAAAAATGGTCCTCCCTCAATATTATTTAATCTCATGGTCTTGTTAGCCGGTTGGTTAACAGTTCCAGTTGGTAACCTCTTATTTTGGGCTTGGCCTTGCGAAGTGTTCTGGGTCTCAAATTGTTTAGTTTGATACCACTTGTTCAATCTGTAATTATTACTTTTATGATTATTATAGGTTTGATTGAATCCGTTATTAGGCCTGTTCTGAGTCTGTATAGGCTCCTCTATTTCCATTGGTTCTGGCTTATTTTGTGGCTGTCTATAAGTATTCCACTGATTTTGTTGGTTATTATTAAATTTACCCTGGTTCCAAAAATGTTTTCATTCTGATTATTATAACCATAATTATTTCTGTTCTGGTTGTTGTCTTGATTGAACCTTAGATTATTATTGTTCCGCTAAATATTATAATTATTGTTTTGTTGTCTTGGCTTTTGATTGAAATATGTTTGTACATTACCACCAGAGTTTGGCTCACTATGTTTTCTCTGAGTAGTTGAGAAACTATTTGCGAAATGAGCTCTCATGTTGTTGCTTTCTAATTCCTGAACTATGACCATTGCATTTGGTACGTCAGGTGGATTCATTGCGAAAATGGTATCTGAAATTTGGCCGTTGAGGCCGGTGATGAAAACTGTAAGAGCTGTCTTCCTATGTTTTTCATTAATTTCTGCTGTGATTGGTTTGTTTCTACCGTAGGTCATAATTGTTTTGTTAATTAGTAGAGTTAATTTTCTATTAACTGTACCATAATAATCCATTATGGATAATTTTCCCTGACTCAATACACTTAGTTCTTGTTCGATAATATGAATTGGACGTTTGTCGCTAAAGACAAAGTCAAGTCTGGCCATTATGGCATCGAAATTTAACACCGTACCATTATGGGTTAAGGCATCGTTTGCCATTCCTGTTATTTTATTTCTTAATATAGATAAGGCAGAATAAAACCTTTCACTCCCTCTGGCATACTGACCCATGGCTATTTCAGCTGATTCTCTCCAGCTTACATATTTATCTTCTTCTCCTCTATATTCCCTAACAGATTTGATGATCTCATAAGATGTTTCGCACTTAATATTTGGATCTACAATCTCTATTTGATAATCTTCAATCGTCTTTATTTTATGAGAAAGCTGCGATCTTAAATTTACGATCTCCTCCTTTAATGGATTTAGTTCAAAATTAACAATTTGTTTTATTAAATCTCCTACACTTAACATTGTATTGTTTGTAACCGCCGGATAGTTCGTATTTTCTTGAGGCGTATTCATGTGGAGTCTTTTATTTACTCCAGTCTGGCTGGTTGAGGGTTCCGACATTTTGAGAACTTTATTGAAATCAGAAATTAAGTCTTCCACTTTGATTCTTTTTATTTCCTTTTTTACTAATTTCTTATATAATAATAAAAATAGGTTTTTTCGCTCACGAATTGTCCTCTTTATTTTTCTTCTAGTTGCTTGCTGATCATTTTGGGGTCTTCCTTCTCTTTTTTTGTTGATCCTGCTTGGGGTCGTCCTTCTTTATTGGTGACTTTGGGTCTTACTTCTTTTTTAATAATTATTTTTGGCGAGGAATTGCCCTTCAGCCTGTCTTCTTTGAATGTTTTTTTTTTGTATGATGGCTTTAATGATTTTTGTTGTAAATATTTTTAAATTAAATAGTTTTTCCGATGATGATTTTTTGTCACTTTTTAATTTTTATAATGTCTGAGCAGTGAATTTCTTGTTACGATCACTATTTTGTAGTTTGAGATTTAAGGAGATTATTTCATTAATTATTTTCTACCTTAGTTTTTTCTCCTTAAAATCGATACAACCGGCAAAAAAATAAAAAAGTTTGTGTTGATAACTTTTTTATTTTTTTGCCGGTTGTATCGATTTTAAGGAGATTATTGCATTTATTAATTTCCACCTTATTTTTTTGATCAACACAAGCTTATTATTTTCGTCGGTTGCATCGGGTTTTTGGGCGCGCTAAATTCCTTTTTTACTTTAAAACTTTTTTAACTTTTATTTTAAAGCATTGTTTTAGAATTTTTTTTAATCGCAAGGCCCCACGTTGGGCGCCAATTAACTTTCTCACTTGTGAATCAGTTAAAAAAAATTTATTTTTATTTTTTATTATCACTTATTCACTATTACAATTTTTCAATAGGTCGAACTTATTTTATTCACTGCTCTTTTACTTTTCAGTTGATTTTTTCTCTGGGGCTTGGTTCGGATCTCCAAAACGGACTGGACTCCTTGAGTTCAATGATCAATAATCAAACCTCGGCTTAAGAGATTTATCTCAAAAAATTGATAAAGAGAATGACTCAAGAGAGTCGGAAAATAGGATGATGTGTAGTATGCGCATATATTGAATATCTACTGTAAACACACTGTAACACTTTGTTGCAGTGCATTCATAAAGGCCCGGTCAAAAAACCCAAGTGGCCGAACACGAGTCGATCGGCGCACAGAAAGTGCAAGTGTCAGCATTCTGTTACACGCGCCGGCCGAACTCAAGTGCATGCATATACCTCCGCGCTCCAGCTTAAGAGAGCATAATTTAAACATATAATATATAGGTACATAGCCGTCTCTCTGCCGCCGCCTGCGAGCAGCGCAGCTACGGGACTTAGCCTTAATTAGACTTAAAGAATATTGTAAAAGACAGAGACATTTTGATCGTTGGAGCGGCACCTTTGCTGCTCCTACTAAATAAAGAAAACAAAAATAAAACAGAATAAACTTATTTCATGGCGACCGTGACAGGACCTACAAGGAGCAGCGAATCGGGAAGATTAATAACACAATGAGGATACAAGGAGGATATACAAAAAAAAACACGTCTGAGTGAGTAGAGTGTGCGTGATGGTACGTGGAGGTCAGAAGAATAAAATTAATAAAAGAATAGCCCGCATAAAGTGGCTGCTATTTGCTCAATCAACACCGCCCGCGTGGACGACGGCGCAAAAACTTTACAATGAGCTTGAATTTTTAAAGGAAACTCTCCAAAATAGAGTACCACAAGGCACAACTCACTCAGAAACCCAAATACAAATAATAAATGAAAAACTAATAACGAAACCAAATATTCCCAAGCCACTGCCGAAACGACCACAAGTCTGCCCGACCGACTGCCCCGGACCTCTCAACTCTGCGGCATGCAATTCCGCATGCATGAAGCCGAAGACCAGTGCGA
Source organism: Drosophila fuyamai (assembly GCA_018153365.1). NCBI lineage: Eukaryota > Metazoa > Arthropoda > Insecta > Diptera > Drosophilidae > Drosophila > Drosophila fuyamai. The sequence goes on along the minus strand of JAECXW010000768.1, from coordinate 104,344 downwards.
AGACCAGCACCGGTACCGCCTGAGCCCATAGGCCCAGGACAGCAGCAGCAGATATCAAGCGTGGGAGGCACGACCGCCACCTGCGCCTTCGAAGGAGCGTCAGCGTAGCCAAACCGGCGACGACCAGTTGACGTAGAAGGAAGAAAGAGAAACCAACCAAGCTGGAAGCAAAATTTTTTTACCCATGCACTGCGTTGCATAATTTTTTTTGATTGCACTACGATGCATATTTTTTTTAATAATATAATATTTTGTAAAATTGAGCGGAACCTTTTCTGCCCGATTAGATGTGTAGCCCGTAAAGCTATGCAAAAAACTAGGTAGGAAGTTTGTTAATTTAAATGCGCAGTAATGCGATAAGTAAATTTTCAATAGAAGATCATAATAATTTTAATAAAACACTTTATACACATAAAATAAAAGTATATGCAAAACCCACCAAAATGACTTTGGACATAAAAACAGTGGATTCCACTGCCAATGTCATCAACAAGGTAGAATCTAGCAACATCAATCTATATTGGGTACATATACTCTTGATAATCATTGTTGTTATCATGTGCGTCACTTTCTTTTACAAAATTTACAAGCTGCATAATAATTGTCTGAAAAAAAGGTATATGAGCCGGGCAAATGACCTGGATAAAATATAAACAGCAAAATAAATAAATAAAAAAATAAAATAAAAAAAAAACAGCACAAACAACAGTGATTACACATAAATATATTTCATAAATGTTAACACCTAAAATATAAGAAAATGGAATACAATAAAAATGAATAAATAAAAATAAAAAAAATATATATATTAAATAAAAATGGCTACACTAAAAGCAATTAGAGACACGTATGATAGGGACATTCTCTTTAAAGAAAGAATTCTGCAATTAGTTTCAGCAACTTCAGTGAGCATTTATGGTTTAGAAAATTTATATATTGAAACATTTAATTTAGATACTTCTCCATTAATACATTGCACAAGCACCCAAAAGGGAATTGTATTATCCACTATTCCAGGAGTACAAGTTAGATCGGTAGTAGACGAGCACCCAATACTAGGTAGATCAATAGTAATGACAGTTTTCAAGAAATAATTCATATCCATAATATAATGGAATGGAATTATAGACGAATGAATTATACAAGCTAATAAAAAAAAAATAAATATAAAAATATTTCAATATATTCTTCTTACAAAGTATGGCTAAACTAAAGGCATGGAATGGAACAAATTGTACGGGGAATTATCAAACATTAAAACTAATTTTGACAGATCATACAAGTCACTAACCCAGAATAGACCTATCCAAAAGAACACGGTTAAGAAGCATGTTGAATTATTAGTAGAGTGCTTTAATGAAGCGCGAATGCTAATACATGATCACAGGGAAAGATTAAATAAAGATCATTGGTCACAGGTATCAAAACTTTTGACACGACTACGATCTAATTTAATATTTGTTAAACAAAAGTTCAGTTTAGAAATATCGGTACCAACCGTTTTAAACACTCTAATAGCAGTTGACACTGCACCTGACCCGGAATCAACAGAAACGAACGAATCGGAGTCAGAAGAGCTTTCCGAAGTAAACCTCAAAATAGAAGATGACGATTTGAATAATCTTACTATTCCGGCTATATACACTGATCTGGACAATTCAACAGATTCAGATACTTCGAGTGTAATAGAAAACAAAATAAGTAACTCTATCACAATGGCACAATCAAATATTGATTTTATTAATACAGCATCCAAGCTTATACCAGTTTTTGATGGTAAGGCTGAAAATTTAACAAGCTTCATTGATGCTTTACAAATAATAGAATCAATAAAAGGCGAGCAAGAAGAATTAGCTGTTTCCATAATTAAAACAAAGCTAAAAGGTGTCGCCAGAAATCTAATCGGTAATGAAACAACAATTACTGAAGGCGAAACTGTAGAAGTATTATCAGCGAAGCTGATGAACCTACAGCAGCGCAATAAAACTGCTAACCAATACACACAAGAAATTGAGCAGATGACGAAAGCCTTAGAAGGTGCATATATAACAGATGGTTTACCTTTAGAGCTAGCCAGAAGTTATTCCACGCAACATGCAGTCAAGGCAATGACTAAAAATTGCTCAATTGATAAGGTAAAACTTATCATGCAAGCTGGCACCTTTAGTACTATGAACGATGCCGTTTACAAATTTGTCAATAGTTGCACTGAAGCAACTGGACAGTCAAACACCGTCCTATATTTCAAGAACTATCCACAGCGCGGCTCAAATCGCGGACGTGGAAATTATAGAGGTAATTTTCGTGGTAATCACAATAACTACAACAACAATAACTACAACAACAATAACTATAACAACAATTACCAAAATAACAATGGAGGACGAGGCCATTATAGTGGAAACTATAGAGGTGGTGGTAACTCGAACCGAGGCCACAATGGCAATAACCAAAGCAATGTCAGAATAACCCAAAATACTAACCAAAACACATCGGAAAACTCCCAAAGCCCTTTAAATACTCAACAATAAAAGAAGTCAGAGTTCACACCATTAATCTCAGCCAAAATATATTCGTTTCATTTTTCAATGTAGCTACTGGAAAAGAACTTATCTTTTTAATAGACACAGGTGCAGACATTTCCATTTTAAAAGAAACTTCGGATAACTTCCAAAACATCCAAGATGATTACATCATAGACATAAAAGGCATAAGTAAAGAAATAACCAAATCCCAAGGCTTAGTTTCTATAGAGATACAGACAACTAAATACATAATTCCACACGATTTTCATATCGTAAATTCACATTTCCCTATTCCATGCGATGGAATATTAGGCATCGACTTTATTAAAAAATACAACTGTCAATTAGACTTCAAGCCATCTGAAGATTGGCTCATAATTAGACCCAATAATTTAAAATTTCCAATTAATGTACCAATAGCTCATAGTTCTGGCAATAATTCAATACTTCTGCCAGCAAGATCCCAAGTTATTCGGAAAATTGTACTTAATTCAAAAGAAGACAGTGTATTAATTCCAAATCAGGAAATTCAGCATGGTATTTACGTTGCAAACACCATAGCAACATCCAAAAATGCCTTCATAAGATTAATAAACACAACAAATACCGACCAAGTAGTCAGTACAGATAACCTAACATATGAATCACTTTCGAACTACGATGTAGTCAACACAAATTCAGACAATAGAAAAAAATCCGTACTATCACAACTTTCAAAAAACTTCCCTCCACAGTTCAAGTCACAGCTTTCTAGCTTATGCACCCAGTATAGCGATATATTCGGATTGGAAACCGAATCAGTAACCACAAATAATTTTTATAAACAGAAACTGAGATTAAAAGATGATGAACCAGTCTATATAAAGAACTATCGAAGCCCACATAGTCAGGTGAACGAAATACAAAAGCAAGTAGGAAAAGTAATCTCTGACGGGATTGTCGAACCGTCAGTATCCGAATATAATAGCCCATTGTTACTTGTTCCTAAAAAATCATCCCCCGGGTCAAATGTAAAGAAATGGCGATTAGTAATTGACTACCGCCAAATTAATAAAAAATTACTATCTGATAAATTCCCATTACCTAGAATTGATGATATTTTAGATCAACTAGGTCGAGCAAAATACTTTTCATGTCTTGACTTAATGTCAGGATTCCATCAAATTGAACTAGAAAAAGGTTCAAGAGATATAACGTCTTTTTCAACGAGCAACGGCTCATATCGCTTCACGCGATTACCCTTTGGATTAAAAATAGCTCCTAATTCGTTTCAGAGGATGATGACTATTGCGTTCTCTGGTCTAGAACCTTCTCAAGCATTCCTTTATATGGATGACTTAATAGTAATTGGTTGTTCCGAAAAACATATGCTTAAGAACTTAACAGATGTTTTTGAGAAATGTAGGAAATACAACCTAAAGTTACATCCAGAAAAATGTTCATTTTTTATGCATGAAGTGACTTTTCTAGGTCATAAATGCACTGATAAAGGAATACTTCCAGATGACAAGAAATACGATGTCATTATGAACTACCCAGTTCCGCACGACGCGGACAGTGCTAGACGTTTCATAGCATTCTGTAACTATTATAGACGTTTTATAAAAAATTTCGCCGACTATTCACGGCACATAACAAGATTATGTAAAAAGAATGTTCCTTTTAAATGGACGGATGAGTGTGAATATGCATTTCAATACTTAAAAACAAAACTTATGGAACCTACCTTGCTACAATATCCAGATTTCACTAAAGAATTTTGTATAATAACAGATGCAAGTAAGCAAGCATGAGGAGCGGTTTTAACTCAAAACCATAATGGTCTCCAACTTCCCATTGCATACGCATCAAGAGCATTTACAACAGGTGAAAGTAACAAATGTACCACTGAGCAGGAATTAGCTGCAATTCATTGGGCGATATTACATTTCAGACCATATATATATGGAAAACATTTCTTAATAAAAACAGACCATAGACCTTTAACATACCTTTTCTCAATGATCAACCGCAGTTCTAAACTGACACGTATGAGGCTCGAACTAGAAGAATACGACTTTACAGTCGAATATTTAAAGGGAAAAGATAATTATGTAGCTGATGCGTTATCAAGGATAACCATAAAAGATCTACAAAATATAACTGGAAATATATTGAAAGTCACTACTAGATATCAAAGTAGACAAAAATTCCGCGCGGAAAATCAAGAACAAGAATTGCCTATGCAATCTCTAAATAAAGCTTCCAAGCCCAACGTATACGACGTCATAAACAATGATGAAGTACGTAAAGTAGTGACCTTGCAGATAAAAAAATACGTTATGTTTATTTAAACAAGGCAGAAAAATTACTGCAAGATATGATGTTAGCGATTTATATACTAATGGAGTTATTGACTTAGATCAATTTTTCCAAAGGCTTGAAATGCAAGCCGGTATACATAAAATCAGCCAACTCAAAGTGGCACTGTGGGAAAATATCTTTGAACATACTTCAATAGATAATTTCAAATTAATGGGCAATAAAATCTTGAAAACATTAAGAGTAGCGCTACTCAACCCGGTGACCCAAATAACAAATTTAAAAGAAAAAGAAGCAATTTTGTCTACATTTCATGATGATCCAATTCAAGGAGGTCATACTGGCATATCAAAAACTTTGGCCAAAGTAAAAAGACACTATTACTGGAAAAGTATGTCTAAAGATATAACTGAGTACGTAAGAAAATGTAAAAAATGCCAGAAAGCCAAAATAACTAAACACACAAAGACCCCTTTAACAATTACAGACACACCAATAAATGCTTTCGACAGAGTGATAGTGGACACAATTGGTCCACTACCAAAATCAGAAAATGGCAATGAGTATGCAGTCACTTTAATATGTGATTTAACTAAGTATTTAGTTGCCATACCTGTTCCGAATAAAAATGCTAATACTGTCGCTAAAGCAATATTTGAATCTTTTATCCTGAAGTACGGTCCAATGAAGACGTTCATTACGGACATGGGAACAGAATATAAGAATTCAATTATAGACGATTTGTGCAAATATTTAAATATTGAAAATATTACATCCACAGCACACCACCACCAGACAGTTGGAACAATAGAAAGAAGTCGTAGAACTTTCAATGAGTACATAAGATCTTACATATCGGTTGATAAAACTGATTGGGACGTATGGCTTCAATATTTTGTCTTTTGTTTCAACACGACCCCCTCTATGGCACATACTTATTGTCCATATGAGCTAGTATTCGGTAAAACAAGTAATTTACCGAAACATTTTAATAGCATAGACAGTGTAGAAGCACTATATAATATAGATGACTATGCTAAGGAAAGTAAGTATAGATTAGAAGTAGCTTATAAAAGAGCAAGAGTTATGTTAGAAGCAAATAAGAATAGAAATAAACTAATATACGATCATAAAGTAAGGGATATAGATATATCAGTAGGTGACCAAGTTTTATTAAAAAACGAGACAGGTCATAAGTTAGATCCTAAATATACAGGTCCGTATAAAGTAACGGAAATAGGAGAAAGAAATAACATTATAATAATGAATAACAAAAACAAAAAACAAAAAGTTCATAAGGATAGATTAAAAACGTTTATTTCATAATTGCATTTAGCATGGCCATGCTTAGAAATACTTCTTTCTTAAATAAGAATACTATTATAAATTCCATTCTCTTTATATCAAAAAAAAAAAAAAAAAAAAAAAAAAAATTTTAATAAAAAAAATTATTATTATTCCTTTAAGTAAAATATACCAATAAAATAACTTCATAATATATTACGTTATTTTTCAAAAGGAGGGAGATGTAGTATGCGCATATATTGAATATCTACTGTAAACACACTGTAACACTTTGTTGCAGTGCATTCATAAAGGCCCGGTCAAAAAACCCAAGTGGCCGAACACGAGTCGATCGGCGCACAGAAAGTGCAAGTGTCAGCATTCTGTTACACGCGCCGGCCGAACTCAAGTGCATGCATATACCTCCGCGCTCCAGCTTAAGAGAGCATAATTTAATACATATAATATATAGGTACATAGCCGTCTCTCTGCCGCCGCCTGCGAGCAGCGCAGCTACGGGACTTAGCCTTAATTGGACTTAAAGAATATTGTAAAAGACAGTGACATTTTGATCGTTGGAGCGGCACCTTTGCTGCTCCTACTAAATAAAGAAAACAAAAATAAAACAGAATAAACTTATTTCAGATGCAATTTGCCAATTAAATTTAAAATCTAAATTTGGCTGGAAATTTAAATCTTTTGTTTGCATTAGCGGACTCAGGGCTCGCTTGGGGGCTCCGATGCTTACAGTATCGGCCTGGATGTTTACAGCATCCAAGCATCCCAGCATTTTTCTCGGGTCTTGTCAGAGTTAATTGAAAATTGTCTCTCGGCTCGAACTTGTTTATAAATCGGGTAAGAGCCCCTAAGTAATGTGTCATATAACTTTGGCTCTCAGTTCAAAGTTGTTTATAAATTGGGTAAGAGCTCCTAAGTAATGTGTCATATAACTTGCATGCGTTTATGGATATGTGTATGTTCCTGTATGTGGAGGCAGAAAATAGTTCTATGTAGATATGGTCATGCATGCGTTTAAGTGTAAGTGTATATCGGTACAGTAGAGCGTCGATTAGTGGACTGTATTTGAAGTGACGAAACAGATGAAATTATGTGGAGAGAAAAAAAACACAAGACAAAAAAATATCCCGACAGCGGCGGACTGTACGGCGAACAGGGAAACTCCCGAAATTACTTCACACCGAGTGGCTGATATTAGTTATGCCTTTTTATTTTCAACCACCCAATTTCACTTTTTGTCGTATATTTTTTTTTGGAGGCAGAATTGCACTGCACTATGTACACAAGTTGTCACTCGCGTGTATGTGTATGTCTGGATGCACATATGCCTTGACCGTTGGCAAGTTGATGTACAACGGGGACGAAAAGGAAAACGGCAAGGAGTATGGCGACGCACACAAAGCGCAGACGGATAGAAAATTTGTTGGAATTGAGGGAATGTTAAATTTCTCGACTGCCGTTGTGTCGGAAAAACTCGGACGTGGAGTTGACACGAAAAAAAATTGATCTTACTGCAGTGTGAACGAAATTCAGTGTTCGAACCACTGCTAAAGACCGGCAGCGAGAGGGAGTTGGAAAATGCTCGTACTTATCTTTTTTGTGGAAAAATCACAGGAGCTGCTGGTCGAATGGCAGTAGGATATCCTTATCCGGCTCCAATAGACCAAACTGTTGTAGGGGGGCGATCCTTCCACAAAAAAAAATTGAAGGCACAACAATTCCCACGGCGCAAACGCAAAGAAAGACGAAAATGAAGAAGTCGGGGGCGTCATTCAGTCTTTTATTCAGCTGTATACATGAGACTAACTAAACTAAAAACTAAAACCGCGCTCCCGCCCGCTTTACTTCTTTGAAGCGGGTGCGGGAGATCGGCAACGACCGTCCGAGGAGTTCAGATGCGAAACCCGAAGCTCGCACTCTGGAGCTTGGACGTTGCGAGAAGCGAGCGAGGGAGCGCAAGGGGGGCGAGAGCGAAAGCTCGGAGAGCTCAGTGAACAGCGCCGAATGTGAGGAGTTAAATAACTCCGCACAAATATCCCAAAAGTAGCTGCATGGACCTCTGCCAGTTGCTACTTACGCAACTACTTCGTGCAGTAACGGCAACGCAGGAAAAGAGAGTTTAGAGAAAGCAGTTGAAGAGAGAAGTGGAGAGAAGTACGGAGAGAGTTTGGATAGAAAGTACAGAGTACGAACTCCAAGAGAGTTTGGTGAGATTGGGAGAGACGGAGCGGAGAGAGCCGTCAGAGCGAGACGGCACTAGTCAGAGCGAGAGACTAGGGAGCGCAGGCGTGCCGTGAGCAAGGAAGGAACGGTACAGCGCTGCACTTCGGACACAGTATGGTGCCGAGGGCGAAAGGTCAAACGGTAAAACCGCGGACTTTGGACCTTGGATTGGAGAGAAGAAAAGGAGAGGCCAAGGCTTAACGGGACTCGGAGGCATATATAAGCGGGCCCAGCGCTGGAATCTAGACGGGTCATCAAGCATCAAACCGCGAGTGAACAACGTCTAGTAAGAGTCAAAGCCAAGGAAATACAACCGTGAAAACCAGACGGTAGCAAGATCACTACGTGGAGACATTCGGGACCAAGCAAGTCACCGAATTGAGACACAGGTGGCTGAGGTCCTTAAAGGCAACACACGGCCAAGGCTGCAGGATATCAAGTTTGGCTGTAATAACGACCCTCCAGACTATATTGGCTGTAATACCGATTAGTCCGACTACGTTGGCTGTGATACCGATCAGCTTAGCTGCGTTGGCTGTAATACCGATCAGGCTAGCTGTGCCGGCTGTAATACCGATTAGTCCGACTACGTTGGCTGTAATACCGGTCAGCTTAGCTGCGTTGGCTGTAATACCGATCAGGCTAGCTGTGCCGGCTGTTATATCGACTAGTCCGGCTGCATTGGCTGTAATACCGATTTGTCTAACTGCGTGCAACTAGGTTGACTGTAATACCGACTGGTCCGGCTACATTGGCTGTAATACCGATTAGTCCAGCTGCGTCGGCCGTAATACCCAACTGTTGCGCCGCTTATAGGCAGACTTAGCACGGCACATCACTACCAGCAGAGTAAAGAGCACGAGCAGCGGGCTTCAAGGCAGCAACGTGGAACAACGCCGCAGCCAGTCGCGCAGGACAAGCAGCCAGGGACCGCGCCAAGAGCCAAGCCTCAGATACGATCGCAACATTCGGGAGGGAAGGCCAGGGTGGAACGTTCGCCTTTTTCTGGGCGTTAGCTACTGGGACTGCTGGCGTAATCTGGCCGTAATACCGGAGCGTGAAAGGAAGCGGCGTGAGCGCCTAGCGGGACCGGCCGAGACAGAGCGAGGGACAGGAAGCTGCGGCTGGCAGGACGAAGGTCTTGCGAGCGTGGTGCCTGTTCACCCTAGTCTGAGAACGGTGACGCTTCCCTAAGCCCAACGGTCCAACTCCACGCCATCGTCTACGAGTGGCAGCGAAAGTACTCGGAGCGGCCAGGACCACCAGCAGCGGAAATAACCGATCGGCGTTGCAGGAGCATCAGCAGCACAAGATATATACAAGCATTGTAATCCAGAGCCGAAAATAAACGCCTCTTTAACTGAAGTCTGAAGTGTTGTTACCGTTAACCGGTCGGACACGTTTATATAAATTTGGTGGCACGAACGCACAATCTACTGAGCTATCCGCCTGAACTTCATAGCGAGCAAAACCTAAAAAACAAGTTCGTTACATCTGGCTCCCAAAACGTGATAGTCCCGGCAGTAAAAACACAAAACACCAGGGGAGAAGTTGGATTTACCGCCTCAAGAAGGAGAATTTCACCAATGTGGCACAAAGGCTACGCTTTTCCCTGACGGGTAGAACTGAAGACATGCGGAAAGCATTGGTGGAATACTACAACGAGATGGAAAACAATCCAGAACTCAAAGAACTCTGGTCCGAACTAGAAGCTATGTACCCAGAAAAACCAGGTCTCAAATTAACAAACCCCGAGGGAGAAGACGCATGGGCAGACCTTAGCATTGTAGATATGCAACAAGAAGGCCAGCGAAGAGATTCAAGCCAAGATAGAAAGACAGTCCCAAGGGCACAAAGACCTAGCGAGCCCGACTACTCTAAAGTCGCGAAGCAGGTCAGAGAATAGTCTTTTAGATTCGAGGGCACAGAGAAACCTCTTGAATTCTTGGAACAGGTGGAATGGTCCGCGAGTACCTACGGGTTGGACTTGAACATGGTATCTCGAGCAATGCCAGAACTACTACAAGGCAGAGCATTAAAGTGGTTTATCTTGAACAATCAGCAGTGGAAAACATGGGGAGACTTTGAGAATTTCCAAACGTTCTTGCTGCTCAGAGGATATTTGGCGAAACTAGCGGACCAAGCCATAGCTAGGAAGCAGGGATTCAGAGAGCCGTTCATGGATTACACGGTGGACATGCAGACCATGATAAGGCTACTCGGGTACAGTCCGGGGAAAGTACTCGAGGTCATAAGGGAGAACAGCACACCTGACCTACGAATTTCCTCCAAAGGTACAAGATCGACGACCTGGAATCCCTCATGATCCTGGCCACAGAATACAAGGAGCTCGAAAATGAACGGGAAATAATAAGTTCAGCAGGACAAAGACGACAGTCCCGTCTCAGGTGACATGTAGAAGATGCGAGGATACCAGCAGGTAAGACAGGCCAGCCGAAACACTACGAAACACGCAGAACACAGAATATCAAAGGCTGCAGACCAACACTCTATGGAGACCACCAAACACTACCCAGAGACCATAAAGCGCGACAGCAGGAAGCAACCAAGCCCAACAATACAAAACCAACCCAATGTGGCGGACACGGTCATTGGGCAATAGGTTGCCGAAACCAGCGAATGCTATTCTGCTGGATATGCAGAAAGGTGTGTGTGAGATGCATGGAATGCTGCCAGAGAGCGAAAAATGGCCAGCGATCCCAGACGCGGAGAGGCGAGCGGGGGTCGCACGCGGCTACCCCTCCAATCTAACTGGCAGGCTAATCGAAGATGAGCAGCAGTTGTCCGCAGCGGTGACGATTGGTGGGAACTCGTACAAAGCCGCAATCGTCACCGGGGCAACAGCGAGCTTTATTAGGGAAGAGCTGGCGGACAATCTGGCTGCTCAGCCAAAGGATGGCTGGAGGAAAAATTGTCGGAAGCAGTTGTTCATGAAGACCGCGAAAAGGAAACACTTGGTCCTTGGACCAAGTGATTGGACGACATAATCGTTATCGGACGCACTCAGCGAGAACACAAGGACAATCTCAGAGAAGTGTTTCGCCGTCTGAAGGAGGCAAACCTGAGAATAAACGCCTAGAAGTGTCAGTTTTTCAAACAGGAGCTGCGTTACCTGGGACATCGAGTCACAAGCCAAGGAATTGGTACAGACCCAGACAAGGTCGCTGCCATAGCCCAGCTATAACCACCTGCAACCGTTCGTGAGCTAAGGCAGTACCTAGGGGTGGCATCGTGGTACCGACGATTTGTACCGGACTTCGCACGCATCGTAAAGCCGCTCATCGAGTGCTTGCTCTGGCAATTAGAAAACTAAGGCCCTACCTGGAAGGCTACTACTTCAAGGTGGTAACGCATCACATGGTACTGAAATGGCTGAACAGCATTGTCCGGAAGAATCGCCAGATGGGCCCTTGAGTTGCAACAATACGACTTTTAGGTTGCGTACAGAAAGGGCCAATTGAACGTGGTAGTCGACGCGCTGTCCAGGCAGCCGATGCCGGAAACCCTCGAAGAGAGCGAAAGAGTTAGTGCCAAATTCGGAATGAAACTGGATCAGGGACAAGCGTAAAAACACACTCGCAGAAATTCCCGGACTATGCGTTCGATGGCGAAACGCTGTACAGGCATATCCCACACAGAACTGGCAACAAAGATGTGGTGGCCTGGAAGCTCTCCGTCCCCACGGAGCTAAGGGAAAAGGTCCTACAAAAAAATCGACGCCCCAGCGGCCGGCCATGTAGGAAGCCGAAAGACGATTGCCCGTCAAGCTGCCAAATACTACTGGCCAGGAATGCAAAGGAACGCGAGAGCATACGTTCAGAAATGCGAAGAGTGCCTAAAATTTACGCCAAGCCAGCGACAGGCGGCGGGTAAGATGCTGACACAAGTCCCTGAGTCTCGCGTTGTACGACGGAGAAACACTGGGCACAGGAAGGCAGACAGAGTCACTAGAGGGGAATGCCGAAAAACTAAAAGAAATCTTTGAAGTTGTCCGACGAAATTTAGAAAAGGCAGCGCAGGATCAAGCCAGGCTCAACCTCAGAAGGAGACAGTGGAATCCACGAATCGGCGATGTCGTCTGGGCTACGGAGCACCATTTGCCTAAAGCGGCAGAAGGCTTCGCGGCCAAATTAGCGCCGAAATATGATGCTCCATATCAGGTGGTCGATTTTGTTTCCCCCGTAATACGGGCGGGTCTCAAGCAGTAGAAGAAAATAAACTCAAAAATGTACAAACAGAAAAGATATCGTTTAGTCGTCAAGCGAATACAGAACAACCAGTGTCCAAGACCGCATGGGACAGTAGCAACCGTTTGATCGTCAGGCCAAAACCGGAGTCAACGGAGCACGCCACATACGAGCAAGGACTCTTATCATGCCAGCACACACCTAAGTCAACGACGAACAAAGGATCGGGATTGCGAGAATCCGTTTACTCGTCAGGGCAAAAGCGGAGTCAACGGAGCACGCCACACACGAGCAAGGACTCTGATCATGCCAGCACACACCTAAGTCAACGACGAACAAAGGATCGGGATTGCGAGAATCCGTTTAATCGTCAGGACAAAGCCGGAGTCAACGGAAAAGGGAGTTGGAAAGACAATAGATCCCAGACTAGATGGGGCAGGGCAAAGACCGGAGACAACGGAACATGCAACCAATAGAAAGGGACTCTATCAATGAAAGAATACATGTCACCGTGGAAAGGGGAGGGACGGTACGGGGTACCGTAAAGCTAGGAAGAACACGCCGTCGGGCCGCCAAAAATTAACTGAAGAGACCAAGCCAAAACGAGAGAAGACCTAGGCATCGGAGGAAGGTGGTGGCATCAGACACACAGGGAGTAGCCGAGTTACCCGAGCAGCAGCGAGGAGGCAGGCCACGCTTACGCGAGGTCGTGAATGACCCGTCGCGGAGCAAGGACGGTCGGAGGGTATGACGCTGCTTATCTTCCGGCCCACCCAAGCCCCCAGGCGTGGTGCCGAGGACGATGGAGCTCGCTCGGAGCCCGAGCCGATAGTCACCTTGGAGGAGAGTGACATGGAGTAGGCCAAGGACCCAGCCAAGGAGAGGAGGAACGACAGTTGTGGACGAGTGAGGTCCTGGTGGAGGCAGTGCCCCTAATCCTAGGAGGGATGCAGGGAATTCTCCCGACTCTCCGATCCGGCGACAACGAGGAAGCCAGCCTTGGATCCGAGGCCCCGAGCCAGTGGTTCCAATCGGATGGATGGGTTCCCGACCAATGCCCAACCCCCCATCCCCAAGATTGGCACGAGCCACCACCGACCCCCCGACCGCAAGAATGGCAACCCCACCCTACGTCACTAGGAGGCGGAAACCCCACGCCCACCGAAGTGGACTCCGGCCCGACCGCCTACGCCTCGGCATGGCCAGGAGGTCCTAGAGGAGGAGCCGGAGGATCCCACTAAGGAAGAGGCTCCAAGACCAGGAGGAAGAGAGGAGCAGTGACAGTACTGCCGAACGGAGATCCCGCAGGCCCACGTTGCGCCTGCCCTAAATACGTTTGTGGCCGGCGGTGTCCAGTGGCGGCAGCACACCGTGACGAGGACCTGGCCCGTCGGCGACGAAACAAAAGCCACGGAAGAAGCGGAGACCCCAGCACAGCACCCACCGAAATCCAATCCGCGGGATCCAAGGGTGCGCCGCGAAGACGCCGGCTGGGTGCCGCCGACGCCGGAAGCTGGAGGGACCGAAGGAGATGTCCTGGAGAAGGGGCCGTGGGTGTGGCCGACACCCGAGGCCCAAACTCAGGTGGCAGGTCTCTGCTCCGGAGGCATTCGTCCCAGTGGCCAGGCCCGCACTGGTTCGGATGGCGTGGATGGATCGTGGCGACAGTCATCTCCGCTCGTAGGCGAGGGCCACAGTCCAAGGGCAAGTCAAGGGCAAAGGGGGTTTGAAAGAGAAAGCAGGATAAGAGAAAGGGGAATTGGGAAATTAAAGAGAAAACTTACCGCAGAAAACTTCTCCTCGTCATCATGTGCTTAGGGAAGGGGGCGCCAACCCCTATCGAATAACAGCCGATCGATGGGCGAATTATCGGCATATGAGGGGTCACACTAATAAACATCGCGATGATGAGGTGGCAACGCCGACCAAGGTAATATCGATATGCGCAGTATAACTCAACAAGGAGCTCGTGCGTCGATGGAAGGATCGAGAAGTCTCAAAGGCAACAAGGATACACAGGATAAAAGCCGAAGAGGAACAACGAGAATTCGTACGTCTAAGGATGGAACCAGAGCGGGGAGAAGAGCGAGAGGACTCGAAGGCTACAAGGATACACAGGGTAACAGCCGGAGAGAAGGATCGAGCTTACTTTCGTTATCCGAAGAAAGGGGGGAATGTGAGGAGTTAAAAAACTCCGCACAAATATCCCAAAAGTAACTGTATGGATCCTTGCCAGTTGCTACTTACGCATCAACTTCGCGCAGTAACGGCAACGCAGGAAAAGAGAGTTTGGAGAAAGCAGTTGTAGAGAGAGTGGAGAGAAGTACGGAGAGAGTTTGGAAAGTACAAGGAGAGAAAGTACAGAGTACGAACTTCAAGTGAGTTTGGAGAGATTGGGAGCGAAGAGAGGCGTCAGAGCGGGGCGGCACTAGTCAGAGCGAGAGACGAGAGAGCGCAGGCGTGCCGTGAGCAAGGAAGGAACGGTACAGCGCATGCACTTTGGACTTCAGTATGGCGCCGTGCGCAGAGGGCGAAAGGTCAAACGGTAAAACCGTGGACTTTGGACCTTGGATTGGAGCGAAGAAAAGGAGAAGGCAAGGCTTAACGGGATCCGGAGGCATATATAAGCGGGCTCAGCACAGGAATCTACACGGGTCATCAATCATCAAACCGCGAGTGAAGAACATCTGGTAAAAGTCAAAGTCAAGGAAAAACAACCGTGAAAACCAGCCGGGAGCAAGATCGCTACGTCGAGACGTTCTAGACCAAGCAAGTCACCGAATTGAGACACAGGTGGCTGTGGTCCTTAAAGGCAACACACGGCCAAGTCTGCAGGATATCACGGTTGGCTGTAATAACGACCCTCCAGACGATATTGGCTGTAATAACGATTAGTCCGACTACGTTGGCTGTAATACCGGTCAGCTTAGCTGCGTTGGCTGTAATACCGATCAAGCTAGCTGTGCCGGCTGTAATACCGATTAGTCCGACTACGTTGGCTGTAATACCGCTCAGCTTAGCCGCATTGGCTGTAATACCAATCAAGATAGCTGTGCCGGCTGTAATACCGACTAGTCCGGCTACATTGGCTTTAATACCGATTTGTCTAACTACGTGCAAATAGGTTGGCTGTAATACCGACTGGTCCGGCTACATTGGCTGTAATACCGATTAGTCCAGCTGCGTCGGCCGTAATACCGAACAGTTGCGCCGCTTATAGGCAGACTTAGCACGGCACATCACTACCAGCAGAGTGAAGAGCACGAGCAGCCGGCTTCAAGGTAGCAACGTGGAACAGCGCCGCAGCGAGTCGCGCAGGACGATGACGAGGACAAGCAGCCAGGGACCGCGCCAAGAGCCAAGATTCAGATACGATCGCAACATTCGGGAGGGAAGGCCAGGGTGGAACGTTCGCCTTTTTCTGGGCGTTAGCTACTGGGACTGCTGGCGTAATCTGGCCGTAATACCGGAGCGTGAAAGGAAGCGGCGTGAGCGCCTAGCGGGACCGGCCGAGACAGAGCGAGGGACAGGAAGCTGCGGCTGGCAGGACGAAGGTCTTGCGAGCGTGGTGCCTGTTCACCCTAGTCTGAGAACGGTGACGCTTCCCTAAGCCCAACGGTCCAACTCCACGCCCTCGTCTACGAGTGGCAGCGAAAGTACTCGAAGCGGCCAGGACCACCAGCAGCGAGGAATAACCAAGTGGCGTTGCAGGAGCATCACCAGCACAAGATATACACAAGCATTGTAATCCAGAGCCGTAAATAAAAGCCTCTTTAACTGAATTCTGAAGTGTTGTTACTGTTAACCGGTCGGACACGTTTATATAAATTTGGTGGGACGAACGCACAATCTACTGAGCTAGCCGCCTGAACTTCGTAGCGAGCAAAACCTAAAAAACAAGTTCTGTACATCTGGCGCCCAAAACGTGATTGTCCCGGCAGTAAAAACACAAAACACCAGAGGAGAAGTTGGATCTACCGCCTCAAGAAGGAGAATTTCACCAATGTGGCCCAAAGGCTCCGCATTTCCCTGACGGGTAGAACTGAAGACATGCGGAAAGCCTTGGTGGAATACTACAACGAGACGGAAAACAATCTAAAACTCAAAGAACACTGTACCCAGAAAAACCAGGTCTAAAATTAACAAACCCCGAGGGAGAAGAGGCATGGACAGCGAGAAGATTCAAGCCAAGATAGAAAGACAGTCCCGAAGGCACAAAGACCTAGCGAGCTCGACTACGCTAAAGTCGCGAAGCAGGTCAGAGAATAGTCTTTTAGATTCGAAAGCACAGAATTCTTGGAACAGGTGGAATGATCCACGAGTACCTACGGGTTGGACTTGAACATGGTATCTCGAGCAATGCCAGAAATACTACTAGGCAGAGCATTAAAGTGGTTTATCTCGAACAATCAGCAGGAAAACATGGGGAGACTTTATTGAGAGTTTCCAAACGTTCTTCCTGCCCAGAGGATATTTGGCGAAACTAGAGGACCAAGCCATAGCTAGGAAGCAGGGATTCAGAGAGCCGTTCAAGGATTACATGGTGGACATGCAGATCATGATAAGGCTACTCGGGTACAGTGCGGGGAAAGTACTCGAGGTCATAAGGGAGAACAGCACACTTGACCTACGAATTTCCCTCCGAAGGTACAAGATCGACGACCTGGAAGCCCTCATGATCCTGGCCACAGAATACAAACAGCTCGAAAAGGAGCGGGAAATGTTCTCCCAAAAAAATAAGTTCAGCAGGACAAAGACGACAGTCCCGTCTCAGGTGACATGTAGAAGATGCGAGGATACCAGCAGGTAAGACAGGCCAGCCAAAACACTGCGAAACACGCAGAACACAGAATATCAAAGGCAGCAGACCAACACCCTATGGAGACCACCAAACACTACCCAGGGACCACAAAGCGCGACAGCAGGAAGCAACCAAGCCCAACAATACATAACAAACCCACAGGAGGCGTTTCGCAAATGTGGCGGACACGGTCATTGGGCAAGAGGTTGCCGAAACCAGCGAATGCTATTCTGCTGGATATGCGGAAAGGTGGGTGTGAGATGCATGGAATGCTGCCAGAGAGCGGAAAATGGCCAGCGATCCCAGACGCGGAGAGGCGAGCGGGGATCGCACGCGGATACCTTTCCAATCTAACTGGCAGGCTAATCGAAGAGGAGCAGCAGTTGCCCGCAGCGGTGACGATTGGTGGAAACTCGTACAAAGCCACAATCGACACCGGGGCAACAGCGAGCTTTATTAGGGAAGAGCTGGCGGACAATCCGGCTGCTCTGGGAAAGATTACACGGACGAGAAGGCAAGTTAGGTTGGCAGACGGAAGGTGCAGCGGAATAAGCGCGCAGCTCGAGGTAGAAGTCGCATTCGACAACAAACGACTGACCATGAGCCTGCTGACATCACCAGGAGTAGTAGACGCACTGATGCTGGGCTGGAATTTTCTCACACAGGTTGGGGCTGAGATAAAGTGTGCAGGTCACGAAATCCGCATACCGGCCAGGAACAGACACAAAGCATGGCTGGAGGAAAAAATGTCGGTAGCAGTTGTTCATGAAGACCGCGAAAAAGGAAACATCGAGCAATTCCTAGGAGCAGAGCTCCGCTCCAATGAGCGGAACTTCGAATGTGGCAGAGCAGATCACCATGAAGGACGACAAACCTAAAAAACAAAAATACTACCATAAGAACCCCAAAGTTCAAGGGGAGATCAATACAAAGAGAGACGAACTTCTGGAAATGTGTTTCATAGAACACTCGAAGAGCCTGTATCGAAGGACGCAACAATACGACTTTCAGGTTGCGTACAGAAAGGGCCAATTGAACGTGGTAACCGACGCGCTGTCCAGGCAGCCGATGCCGGAAACCCTCGAAGAGATCGAAAGAGTTGGTGCCAAATTTGGAATGTAACTGGATCAGGGACAAGCGTGAGAAGATAAAAACACACTCGCAGAAATTCCCGGACTATGTGTTCGATGGCGAAACGCTGTACAGGCAGATCCCACACAGAGCTGGCAACAAAGATGTGGTGACCTGGAAGCTGTGCGTCCCCACGGAGCTAAGGAAAAAGGTCCTACAAGAAAATCACGACGCCCCAACGGCCGGCCATGTAGTAAGCCGAAAGACGATTGCCCGTATAGCTGCCAGATACTACTGGCCAGGAATGCAAAGGGACGCGAGAGCATACGTTCGGAAATGCAAAGAGTACCTAAAATTTAAGCCAAACCAGCGACAGGCGGCGGGTATGATGCTGACACAAGTCCCTGAGGAACCATGGGCAACGGTGTGCGCGGATTTTGTGGGGCCCCTGCCAAGATCGAAGCACGGTAACCAAATGTTGTTGGTGCTAATCGACCGTTTCTCAAAATGGACAAAATTGGTGCGATTACGAACCGCAACAGCAGAAGCCCTGCAAAAGGCGTTTAAAGAACGAATAATCGCTCTGTTCGGAGTTTTAAAAGTGGCGATTACGGACAACGGGGTGCAGTTTGCCAGTCGGGCATTTAAGAAGTTTCTTCACGACATGGGAATAAAACAACAATTTATGGCACCATACACTCCTCAAGAAAATCCCTCCGAGCGCGCGATCCGAACTGTAAAAACCATGATTGCACAGTTTGCCGGACAAAACCAAAGGAACTGGGTCGAAAAGTGGACAGAGATAATGCTAGCAGTTAACTCAAGCGTATCCGAGTCCACAGCAGAGAACCTTTGAAGTTGTCCGACGAAATTTAGAAAAGGCAGCGCATGATCAAGCCAGGCACTATAACCTCAGAAGGAGACAGTGGAATCCACGAATCGGCGATGTCGTCTGGGCCAAGGAGCACCATTTGCCTAAAGCGGAAGAGGGCTTCGCGGCCAAATTAGCGCCGAAATATGATGCTCCACATCAGGTGGTCGATTTTGTATCCCCCGAAATCTGCAAAATTCGCCACCAAAGAAACAAGAAGGAACGCACAGTGCACATCAGCGACCTAAAGCAGCAGGAAAAGGCACACGAAGCGAACGAGGACGGAGATACGGCAGGTCTCAAGCAGTAGAAGGAAAGGAACGGGAAAGTGGAGGAACAGAAAAGATATCGTTTAATCGTCAAGCGAATGCAGAATAGCCAGTGTCCATGACCGCATGGGACAGTAGCAACCGTTTGAGCATCAGGCCAAAACCGGAGTCAACGGAGCACGCCACACACGAGCAACGACTCTGATCATAACAGCACAAACCTAAGTCAACGACGAACAAAGGATCGGGATTGCGAGAATCCGTTTAATCGTCAGGACAAAGCCGGAGTCAACGGAAAAGGGAGTTGGACAGACAAGAAGAACGATCTTGCAAATGAAGACTAGACAGATCCCAGTCTAGATGGGGCAGAGGCAACCGTTTCTACGTCAGGCCAAAGACTGGAGTCAACGGAGCATACAACCAATAGAAAGGGACTCTATCAACGAAAGCATTCACCGGACCTGCGAAACGATCACAAGGAAAACAGGTGGAGAGCAAAGACAGAATACATGTCACCGAGGAAAGGGGAGAGACGGTACCGGGTACAGTAAAGCTAGGAAGACCACGTGTCAGCGTCGGCCGCCAAAAATTAACTGAAGGGACCAAGCCAAAACGAGAGAAGACCTAGGCATCGGAGGAAAGTGGCGGCATCAGACACGCAGGGATAAGAGAAAACGGAGCCCCAAAGAGAAGACAAAAGCCGCAAAGAGAGCCGCTAGGGACATAACGCTACGGCACAAAAGGAATCCCCAAAACCGAGGCTTCATGGTAAAGGAAATTGCAAGGGAACGGGCAAACTAAATCAAGATAGCCGAGTTACCCGAGCAGCAGCGAGGAGGCAGGCCGCGCTTCAGCGAGGTCCTGAAGGACCCGTCGCGGAGCAAGGACGGTCGGAGGGTATGCCGCTGCTTATCTTCCGGCCCACCCAAGCCCCCAGGCGTGGTGCCGAGGACGATGGAGCTCGCTCGGAGCCCGAGCCGATAGTCACCTTGGAGGAGAGTGACATGGAGTAGGCCAAGGACCCAGCCAAGGAGAGGAGGAACGACAGTTGTGGACGAGTGAGGTCCTGGTGGAGGCAGTGCCCCTAATCCTAGGAGGGATGCAGGGAATTCTCCCGACTCTCCGATCCGGCGACAACGAGGAAGCCAGCCATGGATCCGAGGCCCCGAGCCATTGGTTCCAATCGGATGGATGGGTTCCCCACCAATGCCCAACCCCCCATCCCCAAGATTGGCACGAGCCACCACCGACCCCCCGACCGCAAGAATGGCAACCCCACCCTACGTCACTCGGAGGCGGAAACCCCACGCCCACCGAAGTGGACTCCGGCCCGACCGCCTACGCCTCGGCATGGCTAGGAGGTCCTAGAGGAGGAGCCGGAGGATCCCACTAAGGAAGAGGCTCCAAGACCAGGAGGAAGAGAGGAGCAGTGGCAGTACTGCCGAACGGAGATCCCGCAGGCCCACGTTGCGCCTGCCCTAAATACGTTTGTGGCCGGCGGTGTCCAGTGGCGGCAGCACACCGTGACGAGGACCTGGCCCGTCGGCGACGAAACAAAAGCCACGGAAGAAGCGGAGACCCCAGCACAGCACCCACCAAAATCCAATCCGCGGGATCCAAAGGTGGGTGCCGCCGACGTCGGAAGTTGGAGGGACCGAAGGAGATGTCCTGGAGAAGGGGCCGTGGGTGTGGCCGACACCCGTGGGCAATCAGAGGCCCAAACTCCAGCGGCAGGTCTCTGCTCCGGAGGCATTCGGCCCAGTGGCCAGGCCCGCACTGGTTCGGATAGCGTGGATGGATCGTGGCGACAGTCAAATCTCTTTTCCGGTCCTCTCTTTTCATCTCCGCTCGTAGGCGAGGGCCACAGTCCAAGGGCAAGTCAAGGGCAAAGGGGGTTGAAAGAGAAAGCAGGATAAGAGAAAGGGGAAATGGGAAATTAAAGAGAGAACTTACCGGCAGAAAACTTCTCCTCGTCATCATGTGCTTAGGGAAGGGGCGCCAACCCCTATCGAATAACAGCCGATCGATGGTCACGAGACATTGGAATTATCGGCATATGAAGGGTCACACTATTAAACATCGCAATGATGAGGTGGCAACGCCGACCAAGGTAATATCGATATGCGCAGTATAACTCAACAAGGAGCTGGGGCTTCGATGGAAGGATCGAGAAGACTCAAAGGCAACAAGGATACACAGGATAAAAGCCGAAGAGGAACAAGGAGAATTCGTACGTCTAAGGATGGAGCCAGAGGATACACAGGGTAACAGCCGGAGAGAAGGATCGAGCTTACTTTCGTTATCCGAAGAAAGGGGTGTATGTGAGGAGTTAAAAAACTCCGCACAAATATCCCAAAAGTAACTGTATGGATCCCTGCCAGTTGCTACTAACCCAACAACTTCGCGCAGTTACGGCAACGCAGGAAAAGAGAGTTTGGAGAAAGCAGTTGAAGACGAGAGAGTGGAGAGAAGTGCGGAGAGAGTTTGGAAAGTACAAGGAGAGAAAGTACAGAGTACGAACCCCAAGAGAGTTTGGAGAGATTGGGAGCGGAGAGAGGCGTCAGAGCGAGGCGGCACTAGTCAGAGCGAGAGACGAGAGAGCGCAGGTGTGCCGTGAGCAAGGAAGGAACGGTACAGCGCATGCACTTTGGACTTCAGTATGGCGCCGTGCGCAGAGGGCGAAAGGTCAAACGGTAAAACCGTGGACTTTGGACCTTGGATTGAAGAGAAGAAAAGGAGAAGCCAAGGCTTAACGGGATCCGGAGGCATATATAAGCGGGCTCAGCACAGGAATCTATACGGGTCATCAATCATCAAACCGCGAGTGAAGAACATCTGGTAAAAGTCAAAGTCAAGGAAATACAACCGTGAACCGTGAATACAACCAGCCGGGAGCAAGATCGCTACGTCGAGACGTTCGAGACCAAGCAAGTCACCGAATTGAGACACAGGTGGCTGTGGTCCTTAAAGGCAACACACGGCCAAGTCTGCAGGATATCAAGGTTGGCTGTAATAACGACCCTCCAGACTATATATTGGCTGTAATATCGATTAGTCCGACTACGTTGGCTGAAATACCGGTCAGCTTAGCTGCGTTAGCTGTAATACCGATCAGGCTAGCTGTGCCGGCTGTAATACCGATTAGTCCGACTACGTTGGCTGTAATACCGGTCAGCTTAGCTGCATTGGCTGTAATACCAATCAAGCTAGCTGTGCCGGCTTTAATACCGACTAGTCCGGCTACATTGGCTTTAATACCGATTTGTCTAACTACGTGCAAATAGGTTGGCTGTAATACCGACTGGTCCGCCTACATTGGCTGTAATACCGATTAGTCCAGCTGCGTCGGCCGTAATACCGAACTGTCGCGCCGCTTATAGGCAGACTTAGCACGGCACATCACTACCAGCAGAGTGAAGAGCACGAGCAGCCGGCTTCAAGGTAGCAACGTGGAACAACGCCGCAGACAGTCGCGCAGGACGACGACGAGGACAAGCAGCCAGGGACCGCGCCAAGAGACGATCGCAACATTCGGGAGGGAAGGCCAGGGTGGAACGTTCGTCTTTTTCTGGGCGTTAGCTACTGGGACTGCTGACGTAATCTGGCCGCAATACCGCAGCGTCAAAGGAAACTGCGTGAGCATCTAGCGGGACTGGCCGGGCCAGAACGAGGGACAGGAAGCTGCGGCTGGCAGGACGAAGGTCTTGGGAGCGTGGTGCCTGTTCACCCTAGTCTGAGAACGGTGACGCTTCCCTAAGCCCAACGGTCCAACACCACGCCCTCATTTACGAGTGGCAGCGACGTTGCAGGAGCATCACCAGCACAAGATATACACAAGCATTGTAATCCAGAGCCGTAAATAAACGCTTCTTTAACTGAATTCTGAAGTGTTGTTACCGTTAACCGGTCGGACACGTTTATATAAATTTGGTGGGACGAACGCACAATCTACTGAGCTAGCCGCCTGAACCCCGAGGGAGAAGACGCATGGACAGGCCTTAGCATTGTAGAGATGCAAAAAGAAGGCCAGCAAAGAGATTCAAGCCAAGATAGAAAGACAGTCCCGAAGGCACAAAGACCTAGCGAGCCCGACTACGCTAAAGTCGCGAAGAAGGTCAGAGAATAGTCTTTTAGATTCGAGAGCACAGAATTCTTGGAACAGGTGGAATGGTCCACGAGTACCTACGGGTTGGACTTGAACATGGTATCTCAAACAATGCCAGAAATACTACAAGGCAGAGCATTAAAGTGGTTTATCTCGAACAATCAGCACTGGAAAACATTGAGAGTTTCCAAACGTTCTTCCTGCCCAGAGGGTATTTGGCGAAAATAGAGGACCAAGCCATAGCTAGGAAGCAGGGATTCAGGGAGCCGTTATTACATGGTGGACATGCAGATCATGATAAGGCTACTCGGGTACAGTGCGGGGAAAGTACTCGAGTTCATAAGGGAGAACAGCACACTTGACCTTCGAATTTCCCTCCGAAGGTACAAGATCGACGACCTGGAATCCCTCATGGTCCTGGCCTCAGAATTCAAAGAGCGGGAAATGTTCTCCCAAAAAAATAAGTTCAGCAGGACAAAGACGACAGTCCCGTCTCAGGTGACATGTAGAAGATGCGAGGATACCAGCAGGTAAGACAGGCCAGCCAAAACACTGCGAAACACGCAGAACACAGAATATCAAAGGCAGCAGACCAACACCCTATGGAGACCACCAAACACTACCCAGAGACCACAAAGCGCGACAGCAGGAAGCAACCAAGCCCAACAATACATAACCAACCCACAGGAGGCGTTTCGCAAATGTGGCGGACACGGTCATTGGGCAAGAGGTTGCCGAAACCAGCGAATGCTATTCTGCTGGATATGCGGAAAGCTGGGTGTGAGATGCATGGAATGCTGCCAGAGAGCGGAAAATGGCCAGCGATCCCAGACGCGGAGAGGCGAGCGGGGGTCGCACGCGGATACCTCTCCAATCTAACTGGCAGGCTAATCGAAGAGGAGCAGCAGTTGTCCGCAGCGGTGACGATTGGTGGAAACTCGTACAAAGCCACAATCGACACCGGGACAACAGCGAGCTTTATTAGGGAAGAGCTGGCGGACAATCCGGCTGCTCTGGGAAAGATTACACGGACGAGATGGCAAGTTAGGTTGGCAGACGGAAGGTGCAGCGGAATAAGCGCTCAGCTCGAGGTAGAAGTCGCATTCGACAACAAACGACTGACCATGAGCCTGATGATATTACCAGGAGTACAGGAGTGCGTCTACACTGATGCTGGGCTGGAATTTTCTCACACAGGTTGGGGCTGAGATAAAGTGTGCAGGTCATGAAATCCGCATACCGGCCAGGAACAGACACAAAGGATGGCTGGAGGAAAAAATGTCGGTAGCAGTTGTTCATGAAGACCGCGAAAAAGGAAACATCGAGCAATTCCTAGGAGCAGAGCTCCGCTCCAATGAGCGGAACTTCGAATGTGGCAGAGCAGATCACCATGAAGGACGACAAACCTAAAAAACAAAAATACTACCATAAGAACCCCAAAGTTCAAGGGGAGATCAATACAAAGGGGGACGAACTTCTGGAAATGTGTTTCATAGAACACTCGAAGAGTCCGTATTGAAGGACGCAACAATACGACTTTCAGGTTGCGAACAGAAAGGGCCAATTGAACGTGGTAACCGATGCGCTGTCCAGGCAGCCGATGCCGGAAACCCTCGAAGAGATCGAAAGAGTTGGTGCCAAATTTGGAATGTAACTGGATCAGGGACAAGCGTGAGAAGATAAAAACACACTCGCAGAAATTCCCGGACTATGTGTTCGATGGCGAAACGCTGTACAGGCAGATCCCACACAGAGCTGGCAACAAAGATGTGGTGACCTGGAAGCTGTGCGTCCCCACGGAGCTAAGGAAAGAGGTCCTACAAAAAAATCACGACGCCCCAGCGGCCGGCCATGTAGGAAGCCGAAAGACGATTGCCCGTCAAGCTGCCAAATACTACTGGCCAGGAATGCAAAGGAACGCGAGAGCATACGTTCGGAAATGCGAAGAGTGCCTAAAATTTAAGCCAAACCAGCGACAGGCGGCGGGTATGATGCTGACACAAGTCCCTGAGGAACCATGGGCAACGGTGTGCGCGGATTTTGTGGGGCCCCTGCCAAGATCGAAGCACTGTAACCAAATATTGTTGGTGCTAATCGACCGTTTCTCAAAATGGACGAAATTGGTGCCATTACGAACCGCAACAGCAGAAGCCCTGCAAACGAATAATCGCTCTGTTCGGAGTTTTAAAAGTGGTGATTAGGGACAACGGGGTGCAGTTTGCCAGTCGGGCATTTAAGAAGTTTCTTCACGACATGGGAATAAAACAACAATTTATGGCACCATACACTCCTCAAGAAAATCCCTCCGAGCGCGCAATCCGAACCGTAAAAACCATGATCGCACAGTTTGCCGGACAAAACCAAAGGAACTGGGAGGAAAAGTGGACAGAGATAATGCTAGCAGTTAACTCAAGCGTATCCGAGTCCACAGCAGAGAACCTTTGAAGTTGTCCGACGAAATTTAGAAAAGGCAGCGCATGATCAAGCCAGGCACTATAACCTCAGAAGGAGACAGTGGAATCCACGAATCGGCGATGTCGTCTGGGCCAAGGAGCACCATTTGCCTAAAGCGGAAGAGGGCTTCGCGGCCAAATTAGCGCCGAAATATGATGCTCCACATCAGGTGGTCGATTTTGTATCCCCCGAAATCTGCAAAATTCGCCACCAAAGAAACAAGAAGGAACGCACAGTGCACATCAGCGACCTAAAGCAGCAAGAAAAGGTACACGAAGCGAACGAGGACGGAGATACGGCAGGTCTCAAGCAGTAGAAGAAAAGGAACGGGAAAGTGGAGGAACAGAAAAGATATCCTTTAATCGTCAAGCAAATGCAGAACAACCAGTGTCCATAGCCGCATGGGACCATAGCAACCGTTTCATCGACAGGCCAAAACCGGAGTCAACGGAGCACGCCACACACGAGCAAGGACTCTGATCATGCCAACACACACCTAAGTCAACGACGAACAATGGATCGGGATTGCGAGAATCCGTTTAATCGTCAGGCCAAAACCGGAGTCAACGGAGCACGCCACACACGAGCAAGGACTCTGATCATACCAGCACAAACCTAAGTCAACGACGAACAAATGAGCGGGATTGCGAGAATCCGTTTAATCGTCAGGACAAAAGCCGGAGTCAATGGAAAAGGGAGTTGGACAGACAAGAAGAACGATCTTGCAAATGAAGACTAGACAGATCCCAGTCTAAATGGCCAAAGACCGGAGTCAACGGAGCATACAACCAATAGAAAGGGACTCTATCAACGAAAGCATTCACCGGACCTGCGAAACGATCACAAGGAAAACAGGTGGAGAGCAACGACAGAATACATGGTAAAGGAAATTGCAAGGGAACGGACAAAACAAATCAAGAAGTCATTATGGATAGCCGAGTTACCCGAGCAGCAGCGAGGAGGCAGGCCGCGCTTCAGCGAGGTCCTGAAGAACCCGTCGCGGAGCAAGGACGGTCGGAGGGTATGCCGCTGCTTATCTTCCGGCCCACCCAAGCCCCGAGGCGTGGTGCCGAGGACGATGGAGCTCGCTCGGAGCCCGAGCCGATAGCCACCTCGGAAGAGAGTGGCATGGAGTGGGCCGAAGACCCAGCCAAGGAGAGGCGGGAGTGGCGCCTAAAAAGGGACAGGGATCCGGATGTCGACACAATCCCGCCGGGACACACCGGAACCTTTAAGGGTGCGCCGAAGAGGCCACGGGGAAGCGGAAGCACCTCATTGAAGATGGCCGAGGCAGGAGTCAAGATGCTGAGAGTCGAGGTCGAGCGGATGCGGACGATGAGGGCCCCGTACGAGGACCACAGAGCAGTCGAAAAGGATTTCGAGTCGGCGCATCAGGAATGGAAGCGGATAAAGCAGGACGCCGACGAAGTCGCTGTGCGGAAGCATACCGCTTCAGGCGAGAAGAGGAGAACGCCCGGAAGGAAGCGGAAGAAGCCGAGGAGGCCAAGAGAAAGGCGGAGGAGGAGGCAAAGCAGCATCGGGAACCGGCTGCAAAAGTGGGAAGAGGAGGAACGACACTTGTGGACGAGTGAGGTCCTGGTGAAGGCAGTGCCCCTAATCCTAGGAGGGAATTCCCCCGACTCCCCGTTCCGACGACCACGAGGAAGCCAGCATCGTGGGAAAAATTCAAGGAATACGGATCGGCGCAGTATAACTCAACAAGGAGCTGGGGCGTCGATAGAAGGATCGAGAAGACTCAAAGGCAACAAGGATACACAGGATAAAAGCCGGAGAGGAACAACGAGAATTCGTACGTCTAAGAATGGAACCAGAGCGGGGAGAAGAGCGAGAGGACTCGAAGGCTACAAGGATACACAGGGTAACAACCGGAGAAAAGGATCGAGCATACTTTCGTTATCCGAAGAAAGGGGGGAATGTGAGGAGTTAAATAACTCCGCACAAATATCCCAAAAGTAGCTGCATGGACCTCTGCCAGTTGCTACTTACGCAACAACTTCGCGCAGTAACGGCAACTCAGGAAAAAAGAGTTTGGAGAAATCAGTTGAAGAGAGAGTGGGGAGAAGTCCGGAGAGAGTTTGGAGAGTATAAGGAGAGAAAGTACACAGTACGAACCCCAAGAGAGTTTGGAGAGATTAGGAGAGACGGAGCGGAGAGAGGCGTCAGAGCGAGACGGCACTAGTCAGAGCGAGAGACGAGAAAGCGCAGGCGTGACATTGTTCATAAAGACCTCGAAAAAGGAAACATCGAGCAATTCCTAGGAGCAGAGCTCCGCTCCAATGAGCGGAACTTCCAATGTGGCAGAGCACCAGATTACCATGAAGGACGACAAATCTATAAAACAAAAATACTTCCTTAAGAACCCCAAAGTTCAATGGGAGATCAATACAAAGGTGGACGAACTTTTGGAAATGTGTTTCATAGAACACTCGAAGAGCCCGTATAGCTCGCCCATAGTGATGGTGAAGAAAACACCG
This sequence comes from Drosophila fuyamai, assembly GCA_018153365.1. NCBI lineage: Eukaryota > Metazoa > Arthropoda > Insecta > Diptera > Drosophilidae > Drosophila > Drosophila fuyamai. The sequence goes on along the minus strand of JAECXW010000768.1, from coordinate 75,719 downwards.
GCAAGTGGAGATTGTACGTCGACTTCCGACAGATAAACGCGAAATCAGTGAAGGATGCGTACCCAATGCCACGTATCAAATACATCCTGGACCAACTACGAGAAGCACGCTATATCAGCAGCCTGGACTTAAAGGATGGATACTGGCAGATTCCGCTAGATGAAGTTCACGGCGTTCACGGTGCCAGGAAAGGGACTCTTCCAATGGAGAGTGATGCCATTCGGATTACACTCGGCATCCGCAACATTTCAAAGGGCCTTGGACCAAGTGATTGGACCAGAGATGTCTCCACACGCGTTCGCGTATCAGGACGACATAATTTTGGAAGAACATTCATCCTGTAAACAGACGCCAGCGAATACTGCATAGGTTCGATTCTGACACAGAACACGGAAGACGGCGAGAAAGTTATCTTATACTCCAGCCGGACGTTAAACGAAGCCGACAAAAAATATTCGACAACGGAGAAAGAGTGCTTGGTCAGAGTGCTTGCTCTGGGCAATTAGAAAACTAAGCCCCTACCTGGAAGGCTACCACTTCAAGGTGGTAACGGATCACATGGCACTGAAATGGCTGAACAGCATTGAAAGCCCGTCCGGAAGAATCGCCAGGTGGGGCCTTGAGTTGCAACAATACGACTTTCAGGTTGCGTACAGAAAGGGCCAATTGAACGTAGTAACCGCACGCTGTCCAGGCAGCCGATGCCGGAAACCCTCGAAGAGAGCGGAAGAGTTGGTGCCAAATTTGGAATGTATCTGGATCAAGCGTGAGAAGATAAAAACACATTCGACCCTTTTCTCAAAATGGACAAAATTGGTGCGATTACGAACCGCAACAGCAAAAGCCCTGCAAAAGGCGTTTAAAGAACGAATAATCGCTCTGTTCGGAGTTTTAAAAGTGGTGATTACGGACAACGGGGTGCAGTTTGCCAGTCGGGCATTTAAGAAGTTTCTTCACGACATGGGAATAAAACAACAATTTATGGCACCATACACTCCTCAAGAAAATCCCTCCGAGCGCGCAATCCGAACCGTAAAAACCATGATCGCACAGTTTGCCGGACAAAACCAAAGGAACTGGGAGGAAAAGTGGACAGAGATAATGCTAGCAGTTAACTCAAGCGTATCCGAGTCCACAGCAGAGAACCTTTGAAGTTGTCCGACGAAATTTAGAAAAGGCAGCGCATGATCAAGCCAGGCACTATAACCTCAGAAGGAGACAGTGGAATCCACGAATCGGCGATGTCGTCTGGGCCAAGGAGCTCCATTTGCCTAAAGCGGCAGAGGGCTTCGCGGCCAAATTAGCGCCGAAATATGATGCTCCATATCAGGTGGTCGATTTTGTATCCCCCGAAATCTGCAAAATTCGCCACCAAAGAAACAAGAAGGAACGCACAGTGCACATCAGCGACCTAAAGCAGCAGGAAAAGGCACACGAAGCGAACGAGGACGGAGATACGGGCAGGTCTCAAGCAGTAGAAGAAAAGGAACGGGAAAGTGGAGGAACAGAAAAGATATCGTTTAATCGTCAAGCGAATGCAGAACAACCAGTGTCCAGTGAACAACCATAGCAACCGTTTCATCGACAGGCCAAAACCGGAGTCAACGGAGCACGCCACACACGAGCAAGGACTCTGATCATGTCAGCACACACCTAAGTCAACGACAACAAAGGATCGGGATTGCGAGAATCCGTTTAATCGTCAGGCCAAAACCGGAGTCAACGGAGCACGCCATACACGAGCAAGGACTCTGATCATGCCAGCACAAACCTAAGTCAACGACGAACAAATGATCGGGATTGCGAGAATCCGTTTAATCGTCAGGACAAAAGCCGGAGTCAATGGAAAAGGGAGTTGGACAGACAAGAAGAACGATCTTGCAAATGAAGACTAGACAGATCCCAGTCTAGATGGGGCAGAGGCAACCGTTTCTACGTCAGGCCAAGGACCGGAGTCAACGGAGCATACAACCAATAGAAAGGGACTCTATCAACGAAAGCATTCACCGGACCTGCGAAACGATCACAAGGAAAACAGGTGGAGAGCAACGACAGAATACATGGTAAAGGAAATTGCAAGGGAACGGGCAAACCAAATCAAGAAGTCATTATGGATAGCCGAGTTACCCGAGCAGCAGCGAGGAGGCAGGCCGCGCTTCAGCGAGGTCCTGAAGAACCCGTCGCGGAGCAAGGACGGTCGGAGGGTATGCCGCTGCTTATCTTCCGGCCCACCCAAGCCCCGAGGCGTGGTGCCGAGGACGATGGAGCTCGCTCGGAGCCCGAGCCGATAGCCACCTCGGAGGAGAGTGACATGGAGTGGGCCGAAGACCCAGCCAAGGAGAGGCGGGAGTGGCGCCTGAAAAGGGACAGGGATCCGGATGTCGACGCAATCCCGCCGGGACACACACGAACCTTTAAGGGTGCGCCGAAGAGGCCAAGGGGAAGCGGAAGCACCTCAGTGAAGATGGCCGAGGCAGGAGTCAAGATGCTGAGAGACGAGGTCGAGCGGATGCGGGCGATGAGGGCCCCGTACGAGGACCACAGAGCAGTCGAAAAGGATTTCTAGTCGACGCATCAGGAATGGAAGCGGATAAAGCAGGACGCCGACGAAGTCGCTGTGCGGAAGCATACCGCCTCAGGCGAGAAGAGGAGAAGGCCCGGAAGGAAGCGGAAGAAGCCGAGGAGGCCAAGAGAAAGGCGGAGGAGGAGGCGAAGCAGCATCGGGAACCGGCTGCAAAAGTGGGAGGAGGAGGAACGACACTTGTGGACGAGTGAGGTCCTGGTGAAGGCAGTGCCCCTAATCCTAGGAGGGAATTCCCCCGACTCCCCGTTCCGGCGACCACGAGGAAGCCAGCATCGTGGGAAAAATTCAAGGAATACGGATCGGCGCAGTATAACTCAACAAGGAGCTGGGGCGTCGATAGAAGGATCGAGAAGACTCAAAGGCAACAAGGATACACAGGATAAAAGCCGGAGAGGAACAACGAGAATTCGTACGTCTAAGAATGGAACCAGAGCGGGGAAAAGAGCGAGAGGACTCGAAGGCTACAAGGATACACAGGGTAACAACCGGAGAAAAGGATCGAGCATACTTTCGTTATCCGAAGAAAGGGGGGAATGTGAGGAGTTAAATAACTCCGCACAAATATCCCAAGTAACTGTATGGACCCCTGACAGTTGCTACTTACGCAACAACTTCGCGCAGTAACGGCAACGCAGGAAAAGAGAGTTTGGAGAAAGCAGTTGAAGAGAGAGTGGGGAGAACTCCGGAGAGAGTTTGGAGAGTATAAGGAGAGAAAGTACAGAGTACGAACCCCAAGAGAGTTTGGAGAGATTAGGAAAGACGGAGCGGAGAGAGGCGTCAGAGCGAGACGGCACTAGTCAGAGCGAGAGACGAGAAAGCGCAGGTGTGACGTTGTTCATAAAGACCGCGAAAAAGGAAACATCGAGCAATTCCTAGGAGCAGAGCTCCGCTCCAATGAGCGAAACTTCGAATGTGGCAGAGCACCAGATTACCATGAAGGACGACAAATCTATAAAACAAAAATACTACCCTAAGAACCCCAAAGTTCAAGGGGAGATCAATACAAAGGTGGACGAACTTCTGAAAATGTGTTTCATAGAACACTCGAAGAGCCCGTATAGCTCGCCCATAGTGATGGTGAAGAAAACATAGGCAAGTGGAGATTGTGCGTCGACTTCCGACAGATAAACGCGAAATCGGTGAAGGACGCGTACCCAATGCCACGTATCAACTACATCCTGGACCAAGCTACGAGAAGCACGCTATATCAGCAGCCTGGACTTAAAGGATGGATACTGGCAGATTCCGCTAGATGAAGTTCCAATGGAGAGTGATGCCATTCGAATTACACTCGGCATCCGCAACATTTCAAAGGGCCTTGGACCAAGTGATTGGACCAGAGATGTATCCACACGCGTTTGCGTATCAGGACGACATAATCGTTATCGAACGCACTCAGCGAGAGCACAAGGACAATCTCACAGAAGTGTTTCGCCGTCTGAAGGAGGCAAACCTGAGAATAAACCCCGAGAAGTGTCAGTTCTTTAAACAGGAGCTGCGTTACCTGGGACATCGAGTCACAAGCCAAGGAATTGGTACAGATCCAGACAAGGTCGTTGCCATAGCCCAGCTATAACCACCTGCAACTGTCCGTGAGCTAAGGCAGTACCTAGGGGTGGCATCGTGGTACCGACGATTTGAAACGGACTTCGCACGCATCGTTAAGCCGCTCATCGACCTACTCCGCAAGGGCGTAACATTTGTGTGGACGCAAGACCATCAAAAGGCATTCAAGGAGGTGAAGGCTAGGCTGGTGACTGACCCAGTGTTAGCGTGTCCAGATTTTGGAAGAACATTCATCCTGTAAACAGACGCCAGCGAAAACGGCATAGTTTCGATTCTGACACAGAACACGGAAGACGGCGAGAAAGTTATCTTATACTCCAGCCGGACGTTAAACGGATCCGAGAAAAACTATTCGACAACGGAGAAAGAGTGCTTGCTCTGGGCAATTAGAAAACTAAGGCCCTACCTGGAAGGAAGAATCGCCAGGTGGGCCCTTGAGTTGCAACAATACGACTTTCAGGTTGCGTACAGAAAGGGCCAATTGAACGTGGTAACCGACGCGCTGTCCTGGCAGCCGATTCCGGAAACCCTCGAAGAGAGCGAAAGAGTTGGTGCCAAATTCGGAATGTAACTGGATCAGGGACAAGCGTGAGAAGATAAAAACACACTCGCAGAAATGGCGAAACGCTGTACAGGCAGATCCCACACAGAGCTGGCAACAAAGATGTGGTGACCTGGAAGCTGTGCGTCCCCATGGAGCTAAGGAAAAAGGTCCTACAAGAAAATCACGACGCCCCAGCGGCCGGCCATGTAGTAAGCCGAAAGACGATTGCCCGTCTAGCTACCAGATACTACTGGCCAGGAATGCAAAGGGACGCGAGAGCATACGTTCGGAAATGCAAAGAGTGCCTAAAATTTAAGCCAAACCAGCGACAGGCGGCGGGTATGATGCTGACACAAGTCCCTGAGGAACCATGGGCAGCGGTGTGCGCGGATTTTGTGGGGCCCCTGCCAAGATCGAAGCACGGTAACCAAATGTTGTTGGTGCTAATCGACCGTTTCTCAAAATGAACATCATTGGTGCGATTACGAACCGCAAAGAACGAATAATCGCTCTGTTCGGAGTTTTAAAAGTGGTGATTACGGACAACGGGGTGCAGTTTGCCAGTCGGGCATTTAAGAAGTTTCTTCACGACATGGGAATAAAACAACAATTTATGGCACCAAATCCCTCCGAGCGCGCAATCCGAACCGTAAAAACTATGATCGCACAGTTTGCCGGACAAAACCAAAGGAACTGGGACGAAAAGAGGACAGAGATAATGCTAGCAGTTAACTCAAGCGTATCCGAGTATACAGCAGAGAACCGCGGCTGCCAAACGCGTTGTACGACAGAGAAACACTGGGCACAGGAAGGCAGACAGAATCACCAGAGGGGAATGCCGAAAAACTAAAAGAAATCTTTGAAGTTGTCCGAAGAAATTTAGAAAAGGCAGCGCAGGATCAAGCCAGGCACTACAACCTCAGAAGGAGACAGTGAAATCCACGAATCGGCGATGTCGTCTGGGCTACGGAGCACCATTTGCCTAAAGCGGCAGAAGGCTTCGCGGCCAAATTAGCGCCGAAATATGATGCTCCATATCAGGTGGTCGATTTTGTTTCCCCCGTAATACGGGCGGGTCTCAAGCAGTAGAAGAAAAGAAACTCAAAAATGTACAAACAGAAAAGATATCGTTTAATCGTCAAGCGAATGCAGAACAACCAGTGTCCAGTGAACAACCATAGCAACCGTTTCATCGACAGGCCAAAACCGGAGTCAACGGAGCACGCCACACACGAGCAAGGACTCTGATCATGCCAGCACACACCTAAGTCAACGACGAACAAAGGATCGGGATTGCGAGAATCCGTTTAATCGTCAGGACAAAAGCCGGAGTCAATGGAAAAGGGAGTTGGACAGACAAGAAGAACTATCTTGCAAATGAAGACTAGACAGATCCCAGTCTAGATTGGGCAGAGGCAACCGTTTCTACGTCAGACCAAAGACCGGAGTCAACGGAGCATACAACCAATAGAATGGGACTCTATCAACGAAAGCATTCACCGGACCTGCGAAACGATCACACGGAAAACAGGTGGAGAGCAACGACAGAATACATGGTAAAGGAAATTGCAAGGGAACGGGCAAACCAAATCAAGAAGTCATTATGGATAGCCGAGTTACCCGAGCAGCAGCGAGGAGGCAGGCCGCGCTTCAGCGAGGTCCTGAAGAACCCGTCGCGGAGCAAGGACGGTCGGAGGGTATGCCGCTGCTTATCTTCCGGCCCACCCAAGCCCCGAGGCGTGGTGCCGAGGACGATGGAGCTCGCTCGGAGCCCGAGCCGATAGCCACCTCGGAGGAGAGTGACATGGAGTGGGCCGAAGACCCAGCCAAGGAGAGGCGGGAGTGGCGCCTGAAAAGGGACAGGGATCCGGATGTCGACGCAATCCCGCCGGGACACACCCGAACCTTTAAGGGTGCGCCGAAGAGGCCAAGGGGAAGCGGAAGCACCTCAGTGAAGATGGCTGAGGCAAGAGTCAAGATGCTGAGAGACGAGGTCGAGCGGATGCGGACGATGAGGGCCTCGTACGAGGACCACAGAGCAGTCGAAAAGGATTTCGAGACGGCGCATCGGGAATGGAAGCGGATGAAGCAGGACGCCGACGAAGTCGCTGTGCAGAAGCATACCGCCTCAGGCGAGAAGAGGAGAACGCCCGGAAGGAAGCGGAAGAAGCTGAGGAGGCCAAGAGAAAGGCGGAGGAGGAGGCGAAGCAGCATCGGGAACCGGCTGCAAAAGTGGGAGGAGGAGGAACGACACTTGTGGACGAGTGAGGTCCTGGTGAAGGCAGTGCCCCTAATCCTAGGAGGGAATTCCCCCGACTCCCCGCTCCGGCGACCACGAGGAAGCCAGCATCGTGGGAAAAATTCAAGGAATACGGATCGGCGCAGTATAACTCAACAAGGAGCTGGGGCGTCGATAGAAGGATCGAGAAGACTCAAAGGCTACAATAATACACAGGATAAAAGCTGGAGAGGAACAACGAGAGTTCGTACGTCTAAGGATGGAACCAGAGCGGGGAGAAGAGCGAGAGGACTCGAAGGCTACAACGATACACAGGTGTAACGACCTGATTCTTTATTTCTGCTCGCTACGTAAACGTGCGGCTAGCTCAGAGAGGTTGTGAGTTCGTTCCACCAAATTTATATTGAGTGACCGCCCGTGACCAAAGGATAACGCCAGAAATGATTAGGTTGGTGCTGGTTTATTGACTCTCTAAAATATAGCCTTATTGCTATTATTCTGCTGCCCTTTGTCGCTGTCTCCTGCTGCGTTGCTCCTGGCTCGCTGCTGCTCTGCTCCTGGCGTGCTGCTGCGTCGCTCCTGGCTTACCGCTGTGTTGCTTCGGCTTGCTGCTCCGGGTGACTGAGATCGGGACGACTCCACCAAAACCCTGGATGTTATGCGAGCTTCCCTACCGGGGCCGGCAAGGTGTATCGCCCAGCAGGTGAACCGAAGTTACGCCTTATCGCCTAGCCACCTCTATCGCCTGGCTTCCGGAGTTCAGCCTGGACTTTGTCGGCAAGGTGTATCGCCTAGCAGGTAGAACAAAGTCCTCCCTTATCGCCTAGCCACCTTTATCGCGCAAGGACTACCTAAGCTTGACTTTACCACGACCTAGCACCGTTGGATCTCAGCGTTGTAGCCTCAGCCTTGTAGACTTGTCGTCGTTCGGCGTCTCGACTTTGCGATCTTGATCCTTGGGCACTTCGGTTTCGATGTTTACTTATTCCGCGTTCACGCACTTGCTCTGATTCTCGCACTCGTACTGTCTCGAGCTGCGCTTATGCCGTCCTTTTTATAGGCGCTGTAGGTGCCGTTATTTCCCTCGGGTCCAAGGTCCACTGAGGTACCGTTAATTCACGGTGTGTCCTCTTTGGGCGGGTCCGAAGTCCGCCTCGTTGCTCTTGCCATATGAGGGTCCAAGGTCCGAATGTTTCCCGTTTGACCTGGATGCCCTTCATTTCTCCGGCTTTCTCGCCTCTTTCGCTGTTGCTAGGCCGATCTCCTGCATCGGGATTTGTGGGGAGTTTATGACTCCTCACATTTCCCCCTTCCTTCGGAAACGTAATAAAAGTGGTGACTTTCCCCGCCCTTTATGTTTATACTACTCGAATTCCCCGCCTGACTTGCGTGTTAGATGTTCCCCAGACAGTTCCCCGAAAGACTTAACCTTTCCCCAGACTGTTCTCCCAAAAGACTTTACCCGTACAGCTTCTTAAAAGACTTGACTTAACCTTTCCCCAGACTGTTCTCCCAAAAGACTTTACCCGTACAGCTTCTTAAAAGACTTGAACTTTCCCGCGACTGTTTTTCCATGCAGCTCCTTGAAAGATTATTTCCCCAGACTGTTCCCCAGACAGTTCCCCGTTCTCCAGACAGTTCCCAGTTCCCCAGACAGTTCCCAGTTCCCATTTCCCAGACAGTTCCCAGTTCCCCAGACAGTTCCCAGTGTGGAATTCGAATTTTCCCGCCCAGACATTTCCCCAAACTACAAGTCACGATTTCGTTTTCCCGACTCCCTGGAATCTCACCACGATCGCGTTTATCGATTGTGGGTTATAGTGTTGCCATCGCCGTTGCCTTTTCGTTGTCTTAAGTTGCCATTTGGATTTTTGAACATAGAAATAACAAATTTTCTTAACCCATCGTTCGCAACTATCGATCGACCGCCTATCTCGGCGCCCCCGTCCCTGTTGCCTATGTCCGGCAACCCGTTACTCAAAAATGTAAATAAACAAATCAATTTGTGCCCTTTTGTTGGGCCCTCAAGACCCTTACTACCCCGCTTGCCAGCCGGATGCGGTAGCGGACGCCATTCACCACCATCGATTTGGCCCAGCGACTGCTCCGAGCCCTCTGTACCTGCCTGCCAGCCTCAGATGCTACCCTCGGCGGCCACCCTCCCTCGGCCACCTCCTCCCAGCGGCTGCTGCCCGCCGACTGCTGGCGACTCATATGCGGCCTTGCTGGAGGGGACCGAGGCTCCGGGCACGACGACAGCCGGGCTAGTTTTGACGGCCGTGCGGCTGCCTCCCTGGCGGCGGCCACACCCAGGGTCCCTTCTCCAGGGTCCCCACCGAGCCGTTTTGCTGACAACGGCGATGGCGTTGGCACCCACGGCGGCGGTGGAGGCGGTGGTGTCTCCGCTCCGTGCCGTGGTGCCTGGGATGGCCGTGGTGCCTGCGGCGGTGACGGTGGTGGCGGTGGCGGCGTTGATGCCCGGGGCGGCGACGGTGGTGGCGGTGGCGGTGCTGCTCCCTGGGGCGGCGACGGTGGTGGCGGTGGCGGCGTCGATGCGACAGCGGTGGCGACGGCGGTGGAGGTGCTTGCAGCGGCGGCTGCTCCGGAGGGCCTGGCCGTGCCCATATCGCTGCCTCTTCGGCCTCAGCCTCGTCCAGCCGCTTTTGCCACTCCCTGGCTGCTGCGGCTGCCCGTGCCACCGCCCGCTGCGCGAACACTCGCCGCACCACCTCCGCCCGGGTTGCCAATATACGCACTGCCTCCTCCGGGCAGCCCGATGGCGCTGCGTCGCCCAACCGGATCCGCCCGAATCCGGCTGCGGCCCTCTTTATCCGGCGGAATGCCATCCGGGCCTTCGCCGCCCGACGTGGCTCGTCCTCCTCGTCCGAGGAGACCTCTGGACTCACCGTCTCCGTCCCGGTGTCCTCCTTGTTTTCCTCCTCCTCCTCCTCGGACGACGACAGGTCGATAGTCACCTCGGCCTCCTGCCCTGCCGGACGGACGCCGGCCTCCTCCTCCTCCTCCAGCTCTACATCTGTGATCCGTTCCTCGTCCTCCCATTCGGGGTTCGGCGACGGGGACCGCGACACCAGGGGGGACGCCAGCAGCTGGAGTGCGTCTCGCCGCTGGCTGTTGCCCGGTGCTGCCTCCCCGCCCCTCTCCCCTCATGACTTGACTGTGGCTGCTGCTGCGTGCTGGCATCTTGGCGACCTGATTTAAATAGGCCCGTCTTGTGGCGCTCGCGCGCTGACGAAACCTCGGTTGCCCATGTTTCCGGTTCCGTTATCCGCGGCGGCCTTTGAACTTTCCCTTGCTACGGGCTCCGACGGGTCCCCGCTTTGGTATGCGTTACCCGGTAACGGTATCCGCATCCTATGACCCTCCCTCTCCCGCTCTCGCGCTACTAATGCATCTATGTGAGTTCGATACTGTGTATCGTCCTCTCCCTCTCTTTGGATTCACAGTGCGCCCCCGCTAAGTCCGACTTCGATCCTTTGTTTTGGCCATCAATAAATTGTTTTTTTAATTGGCTAACGTGGCCGGTTTTTTCTTTGCCAGTCTTTTCATGCCGCAAATTGCATATCCCCGGCGAATTAAAATTTATTATCTTAAAAGGCCCGTCATATTTTGGTGCCAATTTTGCAGCGAATCCTTCTGCGGCCTTGGACAGATGATGTTCTTTAGCCCAGACTGTGTCACCGATGTTCAGTTTCCATGGGCGTCTACGCAGATTGCTGCCTTTTCCATATTTTGCCTCACCAGCTCGAAGATTTCTTTCAGCTTCTGTGCGTTCTCGGCCGGAGTTTGCGTTTCCCTTCCTGTGCCGATTGTTCCTTCGTCGTACAGTGCGCTGGGTAACCTAGACTCTCTCCATTGCGTAATAAAAGCAGGCGAATATCCCGTGGATTCAGCCACGCTCGTATTCACGGCCAACTGCAGTTCCGGCCACTTTTCGTCCCAAGTCCTCTGGTCTGCCCCGGTGAACTGGGCGATCATAGTTTTCACCATCCTGTTGGCTCTCTCCGTCGGGTTTTCCTGGGGCGTGTATGGGGCCGTGAACTGGTGTCGGCTGCCTAATTCACCCAGGAATTTTTAAACGCCCTGCTGGTGAACTGAACGCCATTGTCTGTAATCAGTACCTTGGGCACGCCGTATCTTGCGAGGATCCGCTCGCGGATCGCCTTTTCCAGAGTTTCCGTCGTTGCCCTGCGCATTGGCACCATTTCGGTCCACTTGGAGAACCTATCTACCAGCACTAGTAGCATAGAATTCCGTGTTTGGAGCGGGGCAGTGGTCCGACGAAATCTGCGCACACCGTGGACCACGGCTCTTCCGGTACTTGGGTCAGCATTTTTCCGGACGCCTGTAGTTGGCTTGGCTTATATCGTAGGCAGCTCTCGCAGTTTTGCACATATTTCCTTATGTCGCGGTGCATTCCCGGCCAATGGTATCTTGCTGCGACTCTGGCAATTGTTTTCCGACTGCCCATGTGGCCAGCTGTCGGTGAGTTGTGGTTCTCCGACATTACCCGCCGCCTGGACCCCGTTGGCACGCACAGCTTCCATGATGTGACATCCTCGTTGCCTGCTCTGTGCGGTATGTGGCGATATAGCTGGTCGGCTTCCGTCATGTAGTCTGGATATTTTTGGGGATTTTGGGAAATCTTGCTCCGCATATCCCTTATCCAGTTACACTCTCCGGTTTCCTTGTGCTGCTCCTGTGTTTTTACCCGTCGACACGTTTCTGGCAGTGGCTGTCGTGATAGAGCGTCTGCTACTATATTCAGCTGGCCCTCTCTGTACGCGATCTCAAAGTCATATTGCTGCAGTTCCAGCGCCCATCGTGCGATTCTTCCGGTTGGGCTCTCGATGCTATTCAACCACTTCAGTGCCATATGATCCGTGATCACTTTGAAGTGGTAGCCCTCCAAGTATGGCCTTAACTTGCGTATGGCCCACACAATTGCCAGGCATTCCTTCTCAGTCGCTGAGAAATTTCTTTCCGAACCATTTAGGGACCTACTGGAATACGAGATCACCCTATCGCCTTGGTCGGAATTCTGTGTGAGAATAGCACCGAGCCCGTAATCGCTGGCGTCGGTCTGCAGCACAAATGTCTTTGTGAAATCTGGGCATGCTAAGATTGGGTCTGCGATTAGCCTGGCCTTGACAGCTTCAAACGCCTGTTGATGGTTCTCTGTCCACTCCCATTTTGTGCTTTTTCGGGGCAGGCTATTCAATGGATGCACCAACTTTGCAAAATCTGGCACAAAACGCCTGTACCACGACGCCACTCCCAAATATTGTCGTAACTCCTTAACGTTGGCCGGTGGTTTTATTAAGGCAATTGCCGACACTTTTTCTGGGTCTGTTCCGATGCCTTGGTCTGTTATGCGATGCCCCAAGTATTGCAGTTCTTTTCTAAAAAATTTGCATTTTTCCGCATTTACTTTCAGGTTGGCAGCCCGTAGTCTCCTAAACACTTCCTTCAGGTTTTCCATATGCTCTTCGAGCGTTCGTCCAATGACGATAATGTCGTCCTGATACGCGAAGGCATGCGGCATCATTTCTGGTCCAATGACTTGATCCAATGCCCACTGGAATGTTGCCGACGCGGAGTGAAGGCCAAATGGCATCACCTTCCATTGGAATAGGCCCTTCCCTGGTACAGTAAACGCCGTATACTGCCTGCTGTCTGCCTCCAAGGGGATCTGCCAGTAACCGTCCTTTAGATCGAGACTGCTGATGTACTTCGCCTCTCGCAGCTGGTCCAGGATGTAATTTATCATCGGCATGGGTATCATCGTATTATCATCGGGTATGCGTCCTTTATGGACCACGCATTTATTTGCCGGAAATCCACACACAGCCTCCATCTTCCAGTCTTCTTTCTCACCATGACTATTGGTGAGCTGTAGGGACTCCTGGACGGCTCGATACATCCTTTTTCCAGCAGCTCGTCTACCTTGGCATTTATCTCACCCTGCATTCTTGGATTTTTAGGGTAGTACCGTTGTTTGACTGGTTGGTCGTCCTTCATGGTGATCCTATGTACGGCCACGTTGGATGTACCACTTATTCCTTCCAGTCATCCTCCTCGTCTATTCTTTGCCGGTATCGACGCGCTGTGTCCTGCGCACTCGACTTCGGCCCCGATTCTGGTGAGGAAATTCCATCCCAACACCAGGGCGTCGATCAGTCCTGGTAAAATCAGCAGCTCCATTGAAATTGTTTTCGTTCCCAGTCCAATTCTGGTCTAAAGCTGTGATCTTATTTCCCCGCAGCGACCGTCTGCCATCCGTACTTGCCTTCTCGTGGGTCCGACCCTTCCTGCCGCCTGCAGCCTGTCCGCCAGCTCTTCGCTGATGAAACTCGCCGTGGCGCCGGTATCCACCGTGGCCTTAATCTTACTTTCACCTATGAGCACCGTGGCGGACAGTTGCATTTTTTTCCGCCTGCAGGTCGCCCATTAATTTCGAGAGGCAGCACCTTGCGATCCCTGGCCGCCCCTCGGAGGCTGGGATCGCTGGGCGTTTCGCGACCCGGAACAGCACTGAACCGTCCGAACTCCTATTTTTCCGCATCGCCAGCAGAATGTAAGCCGTTGGTTTCGGCATTCCTTCGCCCAGTGGTCTAAACCCCCGCATCTGCGGCGGGCCTGGGTGGGATTTGCTACGTATCCACCGCGATTGTTTGCTGGTTCGTGGCCGCGCGGCGTACTTCGTGGTTGTGCGTCCGGGTCCTCCTGGCATCGCCTGCACACCGCACCCTGGTCTGATCTTGGCCTTGGTACTGGGTGGCTCTGCCCTTGTTGCTTGCGGGGATTGTTTTCCAGCTCGAATTTCTCCCTCTGCTGGTCGAGCTCCTCAAATTCGTCTGCCAGCGCCATCAATGTATCCAAATTTCGACATTCATATGGGCGAACGAACATTCTGAGTGCCGGCGTGCTGTTTTCTTTTATCCTCTCCAGCGTTTCTTTGGTTGACATATTCAGTGGCCGCATCAGAGTCTGCATATCCACCATAAAATCTTTGAAGCTCTCCCCATAGGCTTGCTTCCTCTGTCTAACCTGGTCCACCAGCTTCGCCATGTATCCTCGGGGCAGAAAGTAATTTTGGAAACTGTAGATGAAGTCTCCCCAGGTCTCCCAGTGCCGATTGTTGGCGATGAACCACTTCAAGGCTCTGCCTTGGAGCAGCTCCGGCATTGCTCGTGGGATCTGGTTTATGTCGAGACCGTAAGTCACGACTGACCACTTTACTTGCTCCAAAAATTCCAGCGGCTTGTCGTTTCCGTCGTAGCGGAAATTCCACTCCCGGACCTGCTTTGCCACCTTCGCGTAGTCCTGTGTGTGCGTCCTGGAACTCTCCTTTCTTTCCCGGCTATTTTCCCGCTGCCGGCTTGCGTGGCTTGCGATGCTCGACACATCCAAGCTCGCTATCAGGCCCTCGGCACTTGCGGTTGTGATTTTGAATTTTGGAGTGGGCATTTTCCGGAATTTCTTTTCCAGGCCCATTACCAAATCGGCGATGTCTGGCTCCTCTGCTGTCTGGTCGACGAAGTCTCACAGAGTCTTCCTCATCGAATCGACTGAGCCCTCCAGTTCTATTCCCAGAACTTGACTCACCTTGTCGAAGTCCTCCTTCCTGAGATTATAAATCCAGGACTTCCCCATCTCGGAACTTTTGTTTCCTTGGTCAGGACAATCACTCTTGGGCGCCAGATGTAACGACCTGATTCTTTATTTCTGCTCGCTACGTAAACGTGCGGCTATCTCAGAGAGGTTGTGAGTTCGTTCCACCAAATTTATATTGAGTGACCGCCCGAGACCAAAGGATAACGCCAGAAATGATTAGGTTGGTGCTAGTTTATTGACTCTCTAAAATATAGCCTTATTGCTATTATTCTGCTGCCCGTTGTCGCTGTCTCCTGCTGCGTTGCTCCTGGCTCGCTGCTGCTCTGCTCCTGGCGTGCTGCTGCGTCGCTCCTGGCTTACCGCTGTGTTGCTTCGGCTTGCTGCTCCGGGTGACTGAGATCGGGACGACTCCACCAAAACCCTGGATGTTATGCGAGCTTCCCTACCGGGGCCGGCAAGGTGTATCGCCTAGCAGGTGAACCGAAGTTACGCCTTATCGCCTAGCCACCTCTATCGCCTGGCTTCCGGAGTTCAGCCTGGACTTTGTCGGCAAGGTGTATCGCCTAGCAGGTAGAACAAAGTCCTCCCTTATCGCCTAGCCACCTTTATCGCCTGACACCGCGCAAGGACTACCTAAGCTTGACTTTACCACGACCTAGCACCGTTGGATCTCAGCGTTGTAGCCTCAGCCTTGTAGACTTGTCGTCGTTCGGCGTCTCGACTTTGCGATCTTGATCCTTGGGCACTTCGGTTTCGATGTTTACTTATTCCGCGTTCACGCACTCGCTCTGATTCTCGCACTCGTACTGTCTCGAGCTGCGCTTGTGCCGTCCTTTTTATAGGCGCTGTAGGTGCCGTTATTTCCCTCGGGTCCAAGGTCCACTGAGGTACCGTTAATTCACGGTGTGTCCTCTTTGGGCGGGTCCGAAGTCCGCCTCGTTGCCCTTGCCATATGAGGGTCCAAGGTCCGAATGTTTCCCGTTTGACCTGGATGCCCTTCATTTCTCCGGCTTTCTCGCCTCCTTCGCTGTTGCTAGGCCGTTCTCCTGCATCGGGATTTGTGGGGAGTTTATGACTCCTCACATTTCCCCCTTCCTTCGGAAACGTAATGAAAGTGGTGACTTTCCCCGCCCTTTATGTTTATACTACTCGAATTCCCCGCCTGACTTGCGTGTTAGATGTTCCCCAGACAGTTCCCCGAAAGACTTAACCTTTCCCCAGACTGTTCTCCCAAAAGACTTTACCCGTACAGCTTCTTAAAAGACTTGAACTTTCCCGCGACTATTTTCCTAAAAGACTTTTACATGCAGCTCCTTGAAAGATTATTTCCCCAGACTGTTCCCCAGACAGTTCCCCGTTCTCCAGACAGTTCCCAGTTCCCCAGACAGTTCCCAGTTCCCATTTCCCAGACAGTTCCCAGTTCCCCAGACAGTTCCCAGTGTGGAATTCGAATTTTCCCGCCCAGACATTTCCCCAAACTACAAGTCACCATTTCGTTTTCCCGACTCCCTGGAATCTCACCACGATCGCGTTTATCGATTGTGGGTTATAGTGTTGCCATCGCCGTTGCCTTTTCGTTGTCTTAAGTTGCCATTTGGATTTTTGAACATAGAAATAACAAATTTTCTTAACCCATCGATCGCAACTATCGATCGACCGCCTATCTCGGCGCCCCCGTCCCTGTTGCCTATGTCCGGCAACCCGTTACTCAAAAATGTAAATAAACAAATCAATTTGTGCCCTTTTATTGGGCCCTCAAGACCCTTACTACCCCGCTTGCCAGCCGGATGCGGTAGCGGACGCCATCCACCACTATCGATTTGGCCCAGCGACTGCTCCGAGCCCTCTGTACCTGCCTGCCAGCCTCAGATGCTACCCTCGGCGGCCACCCTCCCTCGGCCACCTCCTCCCAGCGGCTGCTGCCCGCCGACTGCTGGCGACTCATATGCGGCCTTGCTGGAGGGGACCGAGGCTCCGGGCACGACGACAGCCGGGCTAGTTTTGACGGCCGTGCGGCTGCCTCCCCTGGCGGCGGCCACACACAGGGTCCCTTCTCCAGGGTCCCCACCGAGCCGTTTTGCTGACAACGGCGATGGCGTTGGCACCCACGGCGGCGGTGGAGGCGGTGGTGTCTCCCGACCGTGCCGTGGTGCCTGGGATGGCCGTGGTGCCTGCGGCGGTGACGGTGGTGGCGGTGGCGGCGTTGATGCCCGGGGCGGCGAGAGGTGAAAACGAAATGTTGACTTGTAGTTTGGGGAAATGTCTGGGCGGGAAAATTCGAATTCCACACTGGGAACTGTCTGGGGAACTGGGAACTGTCTGGGAAATGGGAACTGGGAACTGTCTGGGGAACTGGGAACTGTCTGGAGAACGGGGAACTGTCTGGGGAACAGGGGAACAGTCTGGGGAAATAATCTTTCAAGGAGCTGCATGGAAAAGTCTTTTAGGAAAACAGTCGCGGGAAAGTTCAAGTCTTTTAAGAAGCTGTACGGGTAAAGTCTTTTGGGAGAACAGTCTGGGGAAAGGTTAAGTCTTTCGGGGAACTGTCTGGGGAACATCTAACACGCAAGTCAGGCGGGGAATTCGAGTAGTATAAACATAAAGGGCGGGGAAAGTCACCACTTTCATTACGTTTCCGAAGGAAGGGGGAAATGTGAGGAGTCATAAACTCCCCACAAATCCCGATGCAGGAGATCGGCCTAGCAACAGCGAAGGAGGCGAGAAAGCCGGAGAAATGAAGGGCATCCAGGTCAAACGGGAAACATTCGGACCTTGGACCCTCATATGGCAAGGGCAACGAGGCGGACTTCGGACCCGCCCAAAGAGGACACACCGTGAATTAACGGTACCTAAGTGGACCTTGGACCCGAGGGAAATAACGGCACCTACAGCGCCTATAAAAAGGACGGCACAAGCGCAGCTCGAGACAGTACGAGTGCGAGAATCAGAGCGAGTGCGTGAACGCGGAATAAGTAAACATCGAAACCGAAGTGCCCAAGGATCAAGATCGCAAAGTCGAGACGCCGAACGACGACAAGTCTACAAGGCTGAGGCTACAACGCTGAGATTCAACGGTGCTAGGTCGTGGTAAAGTCAAGCTTAGGTAGTCCTTGCGCGGTGTCAGGCGATAAAGGTGGCTAGGCGATAAGGGAGGACTTTGTACTACCTGCTAGGCGATACACCTTGCCGACAAAGTCCAGGCTGAACTCCGGAAGCCAGGCGATAGAGGTGGCTAGGCGATAAGGCGTAACTTCGGTTCACCTGCTAGGCGATACACCTTGCCGGCCCCGGTAGGGAAGCTCGCATAACATCCAGGGTTTTGGTGGAGTCGTCCCGATCTCAGTCACCCGGAGCAGCAAGCCGAAGCAACACAGCGGTAAGCCAGGAGCGACGCAGCAGCACGCCAGGAGCAGAGCAGCAGCGAGCCAGGAGCAACGCAGCAGGAGACAGCGACAACGGGCAGCAGAATAATAGCAATAAGGCTATATTTTAGAGAGTCAATAAACCAGCACCAACCTAATCATTTCTGGCGTTATCCTTTGGTCTCGGGCGGTCACTCAATATAAATTTAGTGGAACGAACTCACAACCTCTCTGAGGTAGCCGCACGTTTACGTAGCGAGCAGAAATAAAGAATCAGGTCGTTACATCTGGCGCCCAAGAGTGATTGTCCTGACCAAGGAAACAAAAGTTCCGAGATGGGGAAGTCCTGGATTTATAATCTCAGGAAGGAGGACTTCGACAAGGTGAGTCAAGTTCTGGGAATAGAACTGGAGGGCTCAGTCGATTCGATGAGGAAGACTCTGTGAGACTTCGTCGACCAGACAGCAGAGGAGCCAGACATCGCCGATTTGGTAATGGGCCTGGAAAAGAAATTCCGGAAAATGCCCACTCCAAAATTCAAAATCACAACCGCAAGTGCCGAGGGCCTGATAGCGAGCTTGGATGTGTCGAGCATCGCAAGCCACGCAAGCCGGCAGCGGGAAAATAGCCGGGAAAGAAAGGAGAGTTCCAGGACGCACACACAGGACTACGCGAAGGTGGCAAAGCAGGTCCGGGAGTGGAATTTCCGCTACGACGGAAACGACAAGCCGCTGGAATTTTTGGAGCAAGTAAAGTGGTCAGTCGTGACTTACGGTCTCGACATAAACCAGATCCCACGAGCAATGCCGGAGCTGCTCCAAGGCAGAGCCTTGAAGTGGTTCATCGCCAACAATCGGCACTGGGAGACCTGGGGAGACTTCATCTACAGTTTCCAAAATTACTTTCTGCCCCGAGGATACATGGCGAAGCTGGTGGACCAGGTCAGACAGAGGAAGCAAGCCTATGGGGAGAGCTTCAAAGATTTTATGGTGGATATGCAGACCCTGATGCGGCCACTGAATATGTCAACCAAAGAAACGCTGGAGAGGATAAAAGAAAACAGCACGCCGGCACTCAGAATGTTCGTTCGCCCATATGAATGTCGAAATTTGGATACATTGATGGCGCTGGCAGACGAATTTGAGGAGCTCGACCAGCAGAGGGAGAAATTCGAGCTGGAAAACAATCCCCGCAAGCAACAAGGGCAGAGCCACCCAGTACCAAGGCCAAGATCAGACCAGGGTGCGGTGTGCAGGCGATGCCAGGAGGACCCGGACGCACAACCACGAAGTACGCCGCGCGGCCACGAACCAGCAAACAATCGCGGTGGATACGTAGCAAATCCCACCCAGGCCTGCCGCAGATGCGGGGGTTTAGACCACTGGGCGAAGGAATGCCGAAACCAACGGCTTACATTCTGCTGGCGATGCGGAAAAATAGGAGTTCGGACGGTTCAGTGCTGTTCCGGGTCGGGAAACGCCCAGCGACCCCAGCCCCCGAGGGGCGGCCAGGGATCGCAAGGTGCTGCCTCTCGAAATTAATGGGCGACCTGCAGGCGGAAAAAAATGCAACTGTCCGCCACGGTGCTCATAGGTGAAAGTAAGATTAAGGCCACGGTGGATACCGGCGCCACGGCGAGTTTCATCAGCGAAGAGCTGGCGGACTGGCTGCAGGCGGCAGGAAGGGTCGGACCCACGAGAAGGCAAGTACGGATGGCAGACGGTCGCTGCGGGGAAATAAGATCACAGCTTTAGACCAGAATTGGACTGGGAACGAAAACAATTTCAATGGAGCTGCTGATTTTACCAGGACTGATCGACGCCCTGGTGTTGGGATGGAATTTCCTCACCAGAATCGGGGCCGAAGTCGAGTGCGCAGGACACAGCGCGTCGATACCGGCAAAGAATAGACGAGGAGGATGACTGGAAGGAATAAGTGGTACATCCAACGTGGCCGTACATAGGATCACCATGAAGGTCGACCAACCAGTCAAACAACGGTACTACCCTAAAAATCCAAGAATGCAGGGTGAGATAAATGCCAAGGTAGACGAGCTGCTGGAAAAAGGATGTATCGAGCCGTCCAGGAGTCCCTACAGCTCACCAATAGTCATGGTGAGAAAGAAGACTGGAAGATGGAGGCTGTGTGTGGATTTCCGGCAAATAAATGCGAGGTCCATAAAGGACGCATACCCGATGCCGATGATAAATTACATCCTGGACCAGCTGCGAGAGGCGAAGTACATCAGCAGTCTCGATCTAAAGGACGGTTACTGGCAGATCCCCTTGGAGGCAGACAGCAGGCAGTATACGGCGTTTACTGTACCAGGGAAGGGCCTATTCCAATGGAAGGTGATGCCATTTGGCCTTCACTCCGCGTCGGCAACATTCCAGTGGGCATTGGATCAAGTCATTGGACCAGAAATGATGCCGCATGCCTTCGCGTATCAGGACGACATTATCGTCATTGGACGAACGCTCGAAGAGCATATGGAAAACCTGAAGGAAGTGTTTAGGAGACTACGGGCTGCCAACCTGAAAGTAAATGCGGAAAAATGCAAATTTTTTAGAAAAGAACTGCAATACTTGGGGCATCGCATAACAGACCAAGGCATCGGAACAGACCCAGAAAAAGTGTCGGCAATTGCCTTAATAAAACCACCGGCCAACGTTAAGGAGTTACGACAATATTTGGGAGTGGCGTCGTGGTACAGGCGTTTTGTGCCAGATTTTGCAAAGTTGGTGCATCCATTGAATAGCCTGCCCCGAAAAAGCACAAAATGGGAGTGGACAGAGGACCATCAACAGGCGTTTGAAGCTGTCAAGGCCAGGCTAATCGCAGACCCAATCTTAGCATGCCCAGATTTCACAAAGACATTTGTGCTGCAGACCGACGCCAGCGATTACGGGCTCGGTGCTATTCTCACACAGAATTCCGACCAAGGCGATAGGGTGATCTCGTATTCCAGTAGGTCCCTAAATGGTTCGGAAAGAAATTTCTCAGCGACTGAGAAGGAATGCCTGGCAATTGTGTGGGCCATACGCAAGTTAAGGCCATACTTGGAGGGCTACCACTTCAAAGTGATCACGGATCATATGGCACTGAAGTGGTTGAATAGCATCGAGAGCCCAACCGGAAAAATCGCACGATGGGCGCTGGAACTGCAGCAATATGACTTTGAGATCGCGTACAGAGAGGGCCAGCTGAATATAGTAGCAGACGCTCTATCACGACAGCCACTGCCAGAAACGTGTCGACGGGTAAAAACACAGGAGCAGCACAAGGAAACCGGAGAGTGTAACTGGATAAGGGATATGCGGAGCAAGATTTCCCAAAATCCCCAAAAATATCCAGACTACATGACGGAAGCCGACCAGCTATATCGCCACATACCGCACAGAGCAGGCAACGAGGATGTCACATAATGGAAGCTGTGCGTGCCAACGGGGTCCAGGCGGCGGGTAATGTCGGAGAACCACAACTCACCGACAGCTGGCCACATGGGCAGTCGGAAAACAATTGCCAGAGTCGCAGCAAGATACCATTGGCCGGGAATGCACCGCGACATAAGGAAATATGTGCAAAACTGCGAGAGCTGCCTACGATATAAGCCAAGCCAACTACAGGCGTCCGGAAAAATGCTGACCCAAGTACCGGAAGAGCCGTGGTACACGGTGTGCGCAGATTTCGTCGGACCACTGCCCCGCTCCAAACACGGAATTCTATGCTACTAGTGCTGGTAGATAGGTTCTCCAAGTGGACCGAAATGGTGCCAATGCGCAGGGCAACGACGGAAACTCTGGAAAAGGCGATCCGCGAGCGGATCCTCGCAAGATACGGCGTGCCCAAGGTACTGATTACAGACAATGGCGTTCAGTTCACCAGCAGGGCGTTTAAAAAATTCCTGGGTGAATTAGGCAGCCGACACCAGTTCACGGCCCCATACACGCCCCAGGAAAACCCGACGGAGAGAGCCAACAGGATGGTGAAAACTATGATCGCCCAGTTCACCGGGGCAGACCAGAGGACTTGGGACGAAAAGTGGCCGGAACTGCAGTTGGCCGTGAATACGAGCGTGGCTGAATCCACGGGATATTCGCCTGCTTTTATTACGCAATGGAGAGAGCCTAGGTTACCCAGCGCACTGTACGACGAAGGAACAATCGGCACAGGAAGGGAAACGCAAACTCCGAGAACGCACAGAAGCTGAAAGAAATCTTCGAGCTGGTGAGGCGAAATATGGAAAAGGCAGCACAGGATCAGGCACGCCACTACAATCTGCGTAGACGCCCATGGAAACCGAACATCGGTGACACAGTCTGGGCTAAAGAACATCATCTGTCCAAGGCCGCAGAAGGATTCGCTGCAAAATTGGCACCAAAATATGACGGGCCTTTTAAGATAATAAATTTTAATTCGCCGGGGATATGCAATTTGCGGCATGAAAAGACTGGCAAAGAAAAAACCGGCCACGTTAGCCAATTAAAAAAACAATTTATTGATGGCCAAAACAAAGGATCGAAGTCGGACTTAGCGGGGGCGCACTGTGAATCCAAAGAGAGGGAGAGGACGATACACAGTATCGAACTCACATAGATGCATTAGGAGCATTAGGGAGGGTCATAGGATGCGGATACCGTTACCGGGTAACGCATACCAAAGCGGGGACCCGTCGGAGCCCGTAGCAAGGGAAAGTTCAAAGGCCGCCGCGGATAACGGAACCGGAAACATGGGCAACCGAGGTTTCGTCAGCGCGCGAGCGCCACAAGACGGGCCTATTTAAATCAGGTCGCCAAGATGCCAGCACGCAGCAGCAGCCACAGTCAAGTCATGAGGGGAGAGGGGCGGGGAGGCAGCACCGGGCAACAGCCAGCTGCGAGACGCACTCCAGCTGCTGGCGTCCCCCCTGGTGTCGCGGTCCCCGTCGCCGAACCCCGAATGGGAGGACGAGGAACGGATTACAGATGTAGAGCTGGAGGAGGAGGAGGAGGCCGGCGTCCGTCCGGCAGGGCAGGAGGCCGAGGTGACTATCGACCTGTCGTCGTCCGAGGAGGAGGAGGAGGAAAACAAGGAGGACACCGGGACGGAGACGGTGAGTCCAGAGGTCTCCTCGGACGAGGAGGACGAGCCACGTCGGGCGGCGAAGGCCCGGATGGCATTCCGCCGGATAAAGAGGGCCGCAGCCGGATTCGGGCGGATCCGGTTGGGCGACGCAGCGCCATCGGGCTGCCCGGAGGAGGCAGTGCGTATATTGGCAACCCGGGCGGAGGTGGTGCGGCGAGTGTTCGCGCAGCGGGCGGTGGCACGGGCAGCCGCAGCAGCCAGGGAGTGGCAAAAGCGGCTGGACGAGGCTGAGGCCGAAGAGGCAGCGATATGGGCACGGCCAGGCCCTCCGGAGCAGCCGCCGCTGCAAGCACCTCCACCGCCGTCGCCACCGCTGTCGCATCGACGCCGCCACCGCCACCACCGTCGCCGCCCCAGGGAGCAGCACCGCCACCGCCACCACCGTCGCCGCCCCGGGCATCAACGCCGCCACCGCCACCACCGTCACCGCCGCAGGCACCACGGCCATCCCAGGCACCACGGCACGGAGCGGAGACACCACCGCCTCCACCGCCGCCGTGGGTGCCAACGCCATCGCCGTTGTCAGCAAAACGGCTCGGTGGGGACCCTGGAGAAGGGACCCTGGGTGTGGCCGCCGCCAGGGGAGGCAGCCGCACGGCCGTCAAAACTACCCCGGCTGTCGTCGTGCCCGGAGCCTCGGTCCCCTCCAGCAAGGCCGCATATGAGTCGCCAGCAGTCGGCGGGCAGCAGCCGCTGGGAGGAGGTGGCCGAGGGAGGGTGGCCGCCGAGGGTAGCATCTGAGGCTGGCAGGCAGGTACAGAGGGCTCGGAGCAGTCGCTGGGCCAAATCGATAGTGGTGGATGGCGTCCGCTACCGCATCCGGCTGGCAAGCGGGGTAGTAAGGGTCTTGAGGGCCCAATAAAAGGGCACAAATTGATTTGTTTATTTACATTTTTGAGTAACGGGTTGCCGGACATAGGCAACAGGGACGGGGGCGCCGAGATAGGCGGTCGATCGATAGTTGCGATCGATGGGTTAAGAAAATTTGTTATTTCTATGTTCAAAAATCCAAATGGCAATTTAAGACAACGAAAAGGCAACGGCGATGGCAACACTATAACCCACAATCGATAAACGCGATCGTGGTGAGATTCCAGGGAATCGGGAAAACGAAATGGTGACTTGTAGTTTGGGGAAATGTCTGGGCGGGAAAATTCGAATTCCACACTGGGAACTGTCTGGGGAACTGGGAACTGTCTGGGAAATGGGAACTGGGAACTGTCTGGGGAACTGGGAACTGTCTGGAGAACGGGGAACTGTCTGGGGAACAGGGGAACAGTCTGGGGAAATAATCTTTCAAGGAGCTGCATGGAAAAGTCTTTTAGGAAAACAGTCGCGGGAAAGTTCAAGTCTTTTAAGAAGCTGTACGGGTAAAGTCTTTTGGGAGAACAGTCTGGGGAAAGGTTAAGTCAAGTCTTTTAAGAAGCTGTACGGGTAAAGTCTTTTGGGAGAACAGTCTGGGGAAAGGTTAAGTCTTTCGAGGAACTGTCTGGGGAACATCTAACACGCAAGTCAGGCGGGGAATTCGAGTAGTATAAACATAAAGGGCGGGGAAAGTCACCACTTTCATTACGTTTCCGAAGGAAGGGGGAAATGTGAGGAGTCATAAACTCCCCACAAATCCCGATGCAGGAGATCGGCCTAGCAACAGCGAAGGAGGCGAGAAAGCCGGAGAAATGAAGGGCATCCAGGTCAAACGGGAAACATTCGGACCTTGGACCCTCATATGGCAAGAGCAACGAGGCGGACTTCGGACCCGCCCAAAGAGGACACACCGTGAATTAACGGTACCTCAGTGGACCTTGGACCCGAGGGAAATAACGGCACCTACAGCGCCTATAAAAAGGACGGCACAAGCGCAGCTCGAGACAGTACGAGTGCGAGAATCAGAGCAAGTGCGTGAACGCGGAATAAGTAAACATCGAAACCGAAGTGCCCAAGGATCAAGATCGCAAAGTCGAGACGCCGAACGACGACAAGTCTACAAGGCTGAGGCTACAACGCTGAGATCCAACGGTGCTAGGTCGTGGTAAAGTCAAGCTTAGGTAGTCCTTGCGCGATAAAGGTAGCTAGGCAATAAGGGAGGACTTTGTTCTACCTGCTAGGCGATACACCTTGCCGACAAAGTCCAGGCTGAACTCCGGAAGCCAGGCGATAGAGGTGGCTAGGCGATAAGGCGTAACTTCGGTTCACCTGCTGGGCGATACACCTTGCCGGCCCCGGTAGGGAAGCTCGCATAACATCCAGGGTTTTGGTGGAGTCGTCCCGATCTCAGTCACCCGGAGCAGCAAGCCGAAGCAACACAGCGGTAAGCCAGGAGCGACGCAGCAGCACGCCAGGAGCAGAGCAGCAGCGAGCCAGGAGCAACGCAGCAGGAGACAGCGACAACGGGCAGCAGAATAATAGCAATAAGGCTATATTTTAGAGAGTCAATAAACCAGCACCAACCTAATCATTTCTGGCGTTATCCTTTGGTCACGGGCGGTCACTCAATATAAATTTGGTGGAACGAACTCACAACCTCTCTGAGCTAGCCGCACGTTTACGTAGCGAGCAGAAATAAAGAATCAGGTCGTTACAACTGTGTATCGTTGTAGCCTTCGAGTCCTCTCGCTCTTCTCCCCGCTCTGGTTCCATCCTTAGACGTACGAACTCTCGTTGTTCCTCTCCAGCTTTTATCCTGTGTATTCTTGTAGCCTTTGAGTCTTCTCGATCCTTCTATCGACGCCCCAGCTCCTTGTTGAGTTATACTGCGCCGATCCGTATTCCTTGAATTTTTCCCACGATGCTGGCTTCCTCGTGGTCGCCGGAGCGGGGAGTCGGGGGAATTCCCTCCTAGGATTAGGGGCACTGCCTTCACCAGGACCTCACTCGTCCACAAGTGTCGTTCCTCCTCCTCCCACTTTTGCAGCCGGTTCCCGATGCTGCTTCGCCTCCTCCTCCGCCTTTCTCTTGGCCTCCTCAGCTTCTTCCGCTTCCTTCCGGGCGTTCTCCTCTTCTCGCCTGAGGCGGTATGCTTCTGCACAGCGACTTCGTCGGCGTCCTGCTTCATCCGCTTCCATTCCCGATGCGCCGTCTCGAAATCCTTTTCGACTGCTCTGTGGTCCTCGTACGAGGCCCTCATCGTCCGCATCCGCTCGACCTCGTCTCTCAGCATCTTGACTCTTGCCTCAGCCATCTTCACTGAGGTGCTTCCGCTTCCCCTTGGCCTCTTCGGCGCACCCTTAAAGGTTCGGGTGTGTCCCGGCGGGATTGCGTCGACATCCGGATCCCTGTCCCTTTTCAGGCGCCACTCCCGCCTCTCCTTGGCTGGGTCTTCGGCCCACTCCATGTCACTCTCCTCCGAGGTGGCTATCGGCTCGGGCTCCGAGCGAGCTCCATCGTCCTCGGCACCACGCCTCGGGGCTTGGGTGGGCCGGAAGATAAGCAGCGGCATACCCTCCGACCGTCCTTGCTCCGCGACGGGTCCTTCAGGACCTCGCTGAAGCGCGGCCTGCCTCCTCGCTGCTGCTCGGGTAACTCGGCTATCCATAATGACTTCTTGATTTGGTTTGCCCGTTCCCTTGCAATTTCCTTTACCATGTATTCTGTCGTTGCTCTCCACCTGTTTTCCTTGTGATCGTTTCGCAGGTCCGGTGAATGCTTTCGTTGATAGAGTCCCATTCTATTGGTTGTATGCTCCGTTGACTCCGGTCTTTGGTCTGACGTAGAAACGGTTGCCTCTGCCCAATCTAGACTGGGATCTGTCTAGTCTTCATTTGCAAGATAGTTCTTCTTGTCTGTCCAACTCCCTTTTCCATTGACTCTCTATATTTTAGAGAGTCAATAAACCAGCACCAACCTAATCATTTCTGGCGTTATCCTTTGGTCACGGGCGGTCACTCAATATAAATTTGGTGGAACGAACTCACAACCTCTCTGAGCTAGCCGCACGTTTACGTAGCGAGCAGAAATAAAGAATCAGGTCGTTACAACTGTGTATCGTATGTAGCCTATACTGCGCCGATCCGTATTCCTTGAATTTTTCCCACGATGCTGGCTTCCTCGTGGTCGCCGGAGCGGGGAGTCGGGGGAATTCCCTCCTAGGATTAGGGGCACTGCCTTCACCAGGACCTCACTCGTCCACAAGTGTCGTTCCTCCTCCTCCCACTTTTGCAGCCGGTTCCCGATGCTGCTTCGCCTCCTCCTCCGCCTTTCTCTTGGCCTCCTCAGCTTCTTCCGCTTCCTTCCGGGCGTTCTCCTCTTCTCGCCTGAGGCGGTATGCTTCTGCACAGCGACTTCGTCGGCGTCCTGCTTCATCCGCTTCCATTCCCAATGCGCCGTCTCGAAATCCTTTTCGACTGCTCTGTGGTCCTCGTACGAGGCCCTCATCGTCCGCATCCGCTCGACCTCGTCTCTCAGCATCTTGACTCTTGCCTCAGCCATCTTCACTGAGGTGCTTCCGCTTCCCCTTGGCCTCTTCGGCGCACCCTTAAAGGTTCGGGTGTGTCCCGGCGGGATTGCGTCGACATCCGGATCCCTGTCCCTTTTCAGGCGCCACTCCCGCCTCTCCTTGGCTGGGTCTTCGGCCCACTCCATGTCACTCTCCTCCGAGGTGGCTATCGGCTCGGGCTCCGAGCGAGCTCCATCGCCCTCGGCACCACGCCTCGGGGCTTGGGTGGGCCGGCGCTGGCAGACGAATTTGAGGAGCTCGACCAGCAGAGGGAGAAATTCGAGCTGGAAAACAATCCCCGCAAGCAACAAGGGCAGAGCCACCCAGTACCAAGGCCAAGATCAGACCAGGGTGCGGTGTGCAGGCGATGCCAGGAGGACCCGGACGCACAACCACGAAGTACGCCGCGCGGCCACGAACCAGCAAACAATCGCGGTGGATACGTAGCAAATCCCACCCAGGCCTGCCGCAGATGCGGGGGTTTAGACCACTGGGCGAAGGAATGCCGAAACCAACGGCTTACATTCTGCTGGCGGTGCGGAAAAATAGGAGTTCGGACGGTTCAGTGCTGTTCCGGGTCGGGAAACGCCCAGCGACCCCAGCCTCCGAGGGGCGGCCAGGGATCGCAAGGTGCTGCCTCTCGAAATTAATGGGCGACCTGCAGGCGGAAGAAATGCAACTGTCCGCCACGGTGCTCATAGGTGAAAGTAAGATTAAGGCCACGGTGGATACTGGCGCCACGGCGAGTTTCATCAGCGAAGAGCTGGCGGACAGGCTGCAGGCGGCAGGAAGGGTCGGACCCACGAGAAGGCAAGTACGGATGGCAGACGGTCGCTGCGGGGAAATAAGATCACAGCTTTAGACCAGAATTGGACTGGGAACGAAAACAATTTCAATGGAGCTGCTGATTTTACCAGGACTGATCGACGCCCTGGTGTTGGGATGGAATTTCCTCACCAGAATCGGGGCCGAAGTCGAGTGCGCAGGACACAGCGCGTCGATACCGGCAAAGAATAGACGAGGAGGATGACTGGAAGGAATAAGTGGTACATCCAACGTGGCCGTACATAGGATCACCATGAAGGACGACCAACCAGTCAAACAACGGTACTACCCTAAAAATCCAAGAATGCAGGGTGAGATAAATGCCAAGGTAGACGAGCTGCTGGAAAAAGGATGTATCGAGCCGTCCAGGAGTCCCTACAGCTCACCAATAGTCATGGTGAGAAAGAAGACTGGAAGATGGAGGCTGTGTGTGGATTTCCGGCAAATAAATGCGAGGTCCATAAAGGACGCATACCCGATGCCGATGATAAATTACATCCTGGACCAGCTGCGAGAGGCGAAGTACATCAGCAGTCTCGATCTAAAGGACGGTTACTGGCAGATCCCCTTGGAGGCAGACAGCAGGCAGTATACGGCGTTTACTGTACCAGGGAAGGGCCTATTCCAATGGAAGGTGATGCCATTTGGCCTTCACTCCGCGTCGGCAACATTCCAGTGGGCATTGGATCAAGTCATTGGACCAGAAATGATGCCGCATGCCTTCGCGTATCAGGACGACATTATCGTCATCGGACGAACGCTCGAAGAGCATATGGAAAACCTGAAGGAAGTGTTTAGGAGACTACGGGCTGCCAATCTGAAAGTAAATGCGGAAAAATGCAATTTTTTTAGAAAAGAACTGCAATACTTGGGGCATCGCATAACAGACCAAGGCATCGGAACAGACCCAGAAAAAGTGTCGGCAATTGCCTTAATAAAACCACCGGCCAACGTTAAGGAGTTACGACAATATTTGGGAGTGGCGTCGTGGTACAGGCGTTTTGTGCCAGATTTTGCAAAGTTGGTGCATCCATTGAATAGCCTGCCCCGAAAAAGCACAAAATGGGAGTGGACAGAGAACCATCAACAGGCGTTTGAAGCTGTCAAGGCCAGGCTAATCGCAGACCCAATCTTAGCATGCCCAGATTTCACAAAGACATTTGTGCTGCAGACCGACGCCAGCGATTACGGGCTCGGTGCTATTCTTACACAGAATTCCGACCAAGGCGATAGGGTGATCTCGTATTCCAGTAGGTCCCTAAATGGTTCGGAAAGAAATTTCTCAGCGACTGAGAAGGAATGCCTGGCAATTGTGTGGGCCATACGCAAGTTAAGGCCATACTTGGAGGGCTACCACTTCAAAGTGATCACGGATCATATGGCACTGAAGTGGTTGAATAGCATCGAGAGCCCAACCGGAAGAATCGCACGATGGGCGCTGGAACTGCAGCAATATGACTTTGAGATCGCGTACAGAGAGGGCCAGCTGAATATAGTAGCAGACGCTCTATCACGACAGCCACTGCCAGAAACGTGTCGACGGGTAAAAACACAGGAGCAGCACAAGGAAACCGGAGAGTGTAACTGGATAAGGGATATGCGGAGCAAGATTTCCCAAAATCCCCAAAAATATCCAGACTACATGACGGAAGCCGACCAGCTATATCGCCACATACCGCACAGAGCAGGCAACGAGGATGTCACATCATGGAAGCTGTGCGTGCCAACGGGGTCCAGGCGGCGGGTAATGTCGGAGAACCACAACTCACCGACAGCTGGCCACATGGGCAGTCGGAAAACAATTGCCAGAGTCGCAGCAAGATACCATTGGCCGGGAATGCACCGCGACATAAGGAAATATGTGCAAAACTGCGAGAGCTGCCTACGATATAAGCCAAGCCAACTACAGGCGTCCGGAAAAATGCTGACCCAAGTACCGGAAGAGCCGTGGTCCACGGTGTGCGCAGATTTCGTCGGACCACTGCCCCGCTCCAAACACGGAATTCTATGCTACTAGTGCTGGTAGATAGGTTCTCCAAGTGGACCGAAATGGTGCCAATGCGCAGGGCAACGACGGAAACTCTGGAAAAGGCGATCCGCGAGCGGATCCTCGCAAGATACGGCGTGCCCAAGGTACTGATTACAGACAATGGCGTTCAGTTCACCAGCAGGGCGTTTAAAAAATTCCTGGGTGAATTAGGCAGCCGACACCAGTTCACGGCCCCATACACGCCCCAGGAAAACCCGACGGAGAGAGCCAACAGGATGGTGAAAACTATGATCGCCCAGTTCACCGGGGCAGACCAGAGGACTTGGGACGAAAAGTGGCCGGAACTGCAGTTGGCCGTGAATACGAGCGTGGCTGAATCCACGGGATATTCGCCTGCTTTTATTACGCAATGGAGAGAGCCTAGGTTACCCAGCGCACTGTACGACGAAGGAACAATCGGCACAGGAAGGGAAACGCAAACTCCGGCCGAGAACGCACAGAAGCTGAAAGAAATCTTCGAGCTGGTGAGGCGAAATATGGAAAAGGCAGCACAGGATCAGGCACGCCACTACAATCTGCGTAGACGCCCATGGAAACCGAACATCGGTGACACAGTCTGGGCTAAAGAACATCATCTGTCCAAGGCCGCAGAAGGATTCGCTGCAAAATTGGCACCAAAATATGACGGGCCTTTTAAGATAATAAATTTTAATTCGCCGGGGATATGCAATTTGCGGCATGAAAAGACTGGCAAAGAAAAAACCGGCCACGTTAGTCAATTAAAAAAACAATTTATTGATGGCCAAAACAAAGGATCGAAGTCGGACTTAGCGGGGGCGCACTGTGAATCCAAAGAGAGGGAGAGGACGATACACAGTATCGAACTCACATAGATGCATTAGGAGCATTAGGGAGGGTCATAGGATGCGGATACCGTTACCGGGTAACGCATACCAAAGCGGGGACCCGTCGGAGCCCGTAGCAAGGGAAAGTTCAAAGGCCGCCGCGGATAACGGAACCGGAAACATGGGCAACCGAGGTTTCGTCAGCGCGCGAGCGCCACAAGACGGGCCTATTTAAATCAGGTCGCCAAGATGCCAGCACGCAGCAGCAGCCACAGTCAAGTCATGAGGGGAGAGGGGCGGGGAGGCAGCACCGGGCAACAGCCAGCGGCGAGACGCACTCCAGCTGCTGGCGTCCCCCCTGGTGTCGCGGTCCCCGTCGCCGAACCCCGAATGGGAGGACGAGGAACGGATCACAGATGTAGAGCTGGAGGAGGAGGAGGAGGCCGGCGTCCGTCCGGCAGGGCAGGAGGCCGAGGTGACTATCGACCTGTCGTCGTCCGAGGAGGAGGAGGAGGAAAACAAGGAGGACACCGGGACGGAGACGGTGAGTCCAGAGGTCTCCTCGGACGAGGAGGACGAGCCACGTCGGGCGGCGAAGGCCCGGATGGCATTCCGCCGGATAAAGAGGGCCGCAGCCGGATTCGGGCGGATTCGGTTGGGCGACGCAGCGCCATCGGGCTGCCCGGAGGAGGCAGTGCGTATATTGGCAAGCACCTCCACCGCCGTCGCCACCGCTGTCGCATCGACGCCGCCACCGCCACCACCGTCGCCGCCCCAGGGAGCAGCACCGCCACCGCCACCACCGTCGCCGCCCCGGGCATCAACGCCGCCACCGCCACCACCGTCACCGCCGCAGGCACCACGGCCATCCCAGGCACCACGGCACGGAGCGGAGACACCACCGCCTCCACCGCCGCCGTGGGTGCCAACGCCATCGCCGTTGTCAGCAAAACGGCTCGGTGGGGACCCTGGAGAAGGGACCCTGGGTGTGGCCGCCGCCAGGGGAGGCAGCCGCACGGCCGTCAAAACTAGCCCGGCTGTCGTCGTGCCCGGAGCCTCGGTCCCCTCCAGCAAGGCCGCATATGAGTCGCCAGCAGTCGGCGGGCAGCAGCCGCTGGGAGGAGGTGGCCGAGGGAGGGTGGCCGCCGAGGGTAGCATCTGAGGCTGGCAGGCAGGTACAGAGGGCTCGGAGCAGTCGCTGGGCCAAATCGATGGTGGTGAATGGCGTCCGCTACCGCATCCGGCTGGCAAGCGGGGTAGTAAGGGTCTTGAGGGCCCAACAAAAGGGCACAAATTGATTTGTTTATTTACATTTTTGAGTAACGGGTTGCCGGACATAGGCAACAGGGACGGGGGCGCCGAGATAGGCGGTCGATCGATAGTTGCGAACGATGGGTTAAGAAAATTTGTTATTTCTATGTTCAAAAATCCAAATGGCAACTTAAGACAACGAAAAGGCAACGGCGATGGCAACACTATAACCCACAATCGATAAACGCGATCGTGGTGAGATTCCAGGGAGTCGGGAAAACGAAATGGTGACTTGTAGTTTGGGGAAATGTCTGGGCGGGAAAATTCGAATTCCACAGTGGGAACTGTCTGGGGAACTGGGAACTGTCTGGGAAATGGGAACTGGGAACTGTCTGGGGAACTGGGAACTGTCTGGAGAACGGGGAACTGTCTGGGGAACAGGGGAACAGTCTGGGGAAATAATCTTTCAAGGAGCTGCATGGAAAAGTCTTTTAGGAAAACAGTCGCGGGAAAGTTCAAGTCTTTTAAGAAGCTGTACGGGTAAAGTCTTTTGGGAGAACAGTCTGGGGAAAGGTTAAGTCAAGTCTTTTAAGAAGCTGTACGGGTAAAGTCTTTTGGGAGAACAGTCTGGGGAAAGGTTAAGTCTTTCGGGGAACTGTCTGGAAACAGAACATCTAACACATCTAACACGCAAGTCAGGCGGGGAATTCGAGTAGTATAAACATAAAGGGCGGGGAAAGTCACCACTTTCATTACGTTTCCGAAGGAAGGGGGAAATGTGAGGAGTCATAAACTCCCCACAAATCCCAATGCAGGAGATCGGCCTAGCAACAGCGAAGGAGGCGAGAAAGCCGGAGAAATGAAGGGCATCCAGGTCAAACGGGAAACATTCGGACCTTGGACCCTCATATGGCAAGAGCAACGAGGCGGACTTCGGACCCGCCCAAAGAGGACACACCGTGAATTAACGGTACCTCAGTGGACCTTGGACCCGAGGGAAATAACGGCACCTACAGCGCCTATAAAAAGGACGGCACAAGCGCAGCTCGAGACAGTACGAGTGCGAGAATCAGAGCAAGTGCGTGAACGCGGAATAAGTAAACATCGAAACCGAAGTGCCCAAGGATCAAGATCGCAAAGTCGAGACGCCGAACGACGACAAGTCTACAAGGCTGAGGCTACAACGCTGAGATCCAACGGTGCTAGGTCGTGGTAAAGTCAAGCTTAGATAGTCCTTGCGCGATAAAGGTGGCTAGGCGATAAGGGAGGACTTTGTTCTACCTGCTAGGCGATACACCTTGCCGACAAAGTCCAGGCTGAACTCCAGAAGCCAGGCGATAGAGGTGGCTAGGCGATAAGGCGTAACTTCGGTTCACCTGCTGGGCGATACACCTTGCCGGCCCCGGTAGGGAAGCTCGCATAACATCCAGGGTTTTGGTGGAGTCGTCCCGATCTCAGTCACCCGGAGCAGCAAGCCGAAGCAACACAGCGGTAAGCCAGGAGCGACGCAGCAGCACGCCAGGAGCAGAGCAGCAGCGAGCCAGGAGCAACGCAGCAGGAGACAGCGACAACGGGCAGCAGAATAATAGCAATAAGGCTATATTTTAGAGAGTCAATAAACCAGCACCAACCTAATCATTTCTGGCGTTATCCTTTGGTCTCGGGCGGTCACACAATATAAATTTGGTGGAACGAACTCACAACCTCTCTGAGCTAGCCGCACGTTTACGTAGCGAGCAGAAATAAAGAATCAGGTCGTTACAACTGTGTATCGTTGTAGCCTTCGAGTCCTCTCGCTCATCTCCCCGCTCTGGTTCCATCCTTAGACGTACGAACTCTCGTTGTTCCTCTCCAGCTTTCATCCTGTGTATTCTTGTAGCCTTTGAGTCTTCTCGATCCTTCTATCGACGCCCCAGCTCCTTGTTGAGTTATACTGCGCCGATCCGTATTCCTTGAATTTTTCCCACGATGCTGGCTTCCTCGTGGTCGCCGGAGCGGGGAGTCGGGGGAATTCCCTCCTAGGATTAGGGGCACTGCCTTCACCAGGACCTCACTCGTCCACAAGTGTCGTTCCTCCTCCTCCCACTTTTGCAGCCGGTTCCCGATGCTGCTTCGCCTCCTCCTCCGCCTTTCTCTTGGCCTCCTCAGCTTCTTCCGCTTCCTTCCGGGCGTTCTCCTCTTCTCGCCTGAGGCGGTATGCTTCTGCACAGCGACTTCGTCGGCGTCCTGCTTCATCCGCTTCCATTCCCGATGCGCCGTCTCGAAATCCTTTTCGACTGCTCTGTGGTCCTCGTACGAGGCCCTCATCGTCCGCATCCGCTCGACCTCGTCTCTCAGCATCTTGACTCTTGCCTCAGCCATCTTCACTGAGGTGCTTCCGCTTCCCCTTGGCCTCTTCGGCGCACCCTTAAAGGTTCGGGTGTGTCCCGGCGGGATTGCGTCGACATCCGGATCCCTGTCCCTTTTCAGGCGCCACTCCCGCCTCTCCTTGGCTGGGTCTTCGGCCCACTCCATGTCACTCTCCTCCGAGGTGGCTATCGGCTCGGGCTCCGAGCGAGCTCCATCGTCCTCGGCACCACGCCTCGGGGCTTGGGTGGGCCGGAAGATAAGCAGCGGCATACCCTCCGACCGTCCTTGCTCCGCGACGGGTCCTTCAGGACCTCGCTGAAGCGCGGCCTGCCTCCTCGCTGCTGCTCGGGTAACTCGGCTATCCATAATGACTTCTTGATTTGGTTTGCCCGTTCCCTTGCAATTTCCTTTACCATGTATTCTGTCGTTGCTCTCCACCTGTTTTCCTTGTGATCGTTTCGCAGGTCCGGTGAATGCTTTCGTTGATAGAGTCCCATTCTATTGGTTGTATGCTCCGTTGACTCCGGTCTTTGGTCTGACGTAGAAACGGTTGCCTCTGCCCAATCTAGACTGGGATCTGTCTAGTCTTCATTTGCAAGATAGTTCTTCTTGTCTGTCCAACTCCCTTTTCCATTGACTCCGGCTTTTGTCCTGACGATTAAACGGATTCTCGCAATCCCGATCCTTTGTTCGTCGTTGACTTAGGTGTGTGCTGGCATGATCAGAGTCCTTGCTCGTGTGTGGCGTGCTCCGTTGACTCCGGTTTTGGCCTGTCGATGAAACGGTTGCTATGGTTGTTCACTGGACACTGGTTGTTCTGCATTCGCTTGACGATTAAACGATATCTTTTCTGTTCCTCCACTTTCCCGTTCCTTTTCTTCTACTGCTTGAGACCTGCCCGTATCTCCGTCCTCGTTCGCTTCGTGTGCCTTTTCCTGCTGCTTTAGGTCGCTGATGTGCACTGTGCGTTCCTTCTTGTTTCTTTGGTGGCGAATTTTGCAGATTTCGGGGGATACAAAATCGACCACCTGATATGGAGCATCATATTTCGGCGCTAATTTGGCCGCGAAGCCCTCTGCCGCTTTAGGCAAATGGTGCTCCTTGGCCCAGACGACATCGCCGATTCGTGGATTTCACTGTCTCCTTCTGAGGTTGTAGTGCCTGGCTTGATCCTGCGCTGCCTTTTCTAAATTTCTTCGGACAACTTCAAAGATTTCTTTTAGTTTTTCGGCATTCCCCTCTGGTGATTCTGTCTGCCTTCCTGTGCCCAGTGTTTCTCTGTCGTACAACGCGTTTGGCAGCCGCGGTTCTCTGCTGTATACTCGGATACGCTTGAGTTAACTGCTAGCATTATCTCTGTCCTCTTTTCGTCCCAGTTCCTTTGGTTTTGTCCGGCAAACTGTGCGATCATAGTTTTTACGGTTCGGATTGCGCGCTCGGAGGGATTTGGTGCCATAAATTGTTGTTTTATTCCCATGTCGTGAAGAAACTTCTTAAATGCCCGACTGGCAAACTGCACCCCGTTGTCCGTAATCACCACTTTTAAAACTCCGAACAGAGCGATTATTCGTTCTTTGCGGTTCGTAATCGCACCAATGATGTTCATTTTGAGAAACGGTCGATTAGCACCAACAACATTTGGTTACCGTGCTTCGATCTTGGCAGGGGCCCCACAAAATCCGCGCACACCGCTGCCCATGGTTCCTCAGGGACTTGTGTCAGCATCATACCCGCCGCCTGTCGCTGGTTTGGCTTAAATTTTAGGCACTCTTTGCATTTCCGAACGTATGCTCTCGCGTCCCTTTGCATTCCTGGCCAGTAGTATCTGGCAGCTAGACGGGCAATCGTCTTTCGGCTTACTACATGGCCGGCCGCTGGGGCGTCGTGATTTTCTTGTAGGACCTTTTTCCTTAGCTCCATGGGGACGCACAGCTTCCAGGTCACCACATCTTTGTTGCCAGCTCTGTGTGGGATCTGCCTGTAAAGCGCTTCGCCATTTCTGCGAGTGTGTTTTTATCTTCTCACGCTTGTCCCTGATCCAGTTACATTCCGAATTTGGCACCAACTTTTTCGCTCTCTTCGAGGGTTTCCGGAATCGGCTGCCTGGACAGCGCGTCGGTTACCACGTTCAATTGGCCCTTTCTGTACGCAACCTGAAAGTCGTATTGTTGCAACTCAAGGGCCCACCTGGCGATTCTTCCTTCCAGGTAGGGCCTTAGTTTTCTAATTGCCCAGAGCAAGCACTCTTTCTCCGTTGTCGAATAGTTTTTCTCGGATCCGTTTAACGTCCGGCTGGAGTATAAGATAACTTTCTCGCCGTCTTCCGTGTTCTGTGTCAGAATCGAAACTATGCCGTTTTCGCTGGCGTCTGTTTACAGGATGAATGTTCTTCCAAAATCTGGACACGCTAACACTGGGTCAGTCACCAGCCTAGCCTTCACCTCCTTGAATGCCTTTTGATGGTCTTGCGTCCACACAAATGTTACGCCCTTGCGGAGTAGGTCGATGAGCGGCTTAACTTAAAGCCGGAGAAATGAAGGGCATCCAGGTCAACGGGAAACATTCGGACCTTGGACCCTCATATGGCAAGAGCAACGAGGCGGACTTCGGACCCGCCCAAAGAGGACACACCCTGAATTAACGGTACCTCAGTGGACCTTGGACCCGAGGGAAATAACGGCACCTACAGCGCCTATAAAAAGGACGGCACAAGCGCAGCTCGAGACAGTACGAGTGCGAGAATCAGAGCAAGTGCGTGAACGCGGAATAAGTAAACATCGAAACCAAAGTGCCCAAGGATCAAGATCGCAAAGTCGAGACGCCGAACGACGACAAGTCTACAAGGCTGAGGCTACAACGCTGAGATCCAACGGTGCTAGGTCGTGGTAAAGTCAAGCTTAGGTAGTCCTTGCGCGATAAAGGTGGCTAGGCGATAAGGGAGGACTTTGTTCTACCTGCTAGGCGATACACCTTGCCGACAAAGTCAAGGCTGAACTCCAGAAGCCAGGCGATAGAGGTGGCTAGGCGATAAGGCGTAACTTCGGTTCACCTGCTGGGCGATACACCTTGCCGGCCCCGGTAGGGAAGCTCGCATAACATCCAGGGTTTTGGTGGAGTCGTCCCGATCTCAGTCACCCCGGAGCAGCAAGCCGAAGCAACACAGCGGTAAGCCAGGAGCGACGCAGCAGCACGCCAGGAGCAGAGCAGCAGCGAGCCAGGAGCAACGCAGCAGGAGACAGCGACAACGGGCAGCAGAATAATAGCAATAAGGCTATATTTTAGAGAGTCAATAAACCAGCACCAACCTAATCATTTCTGGCGTTATCCTTTGGTCTCGGGCGGTCACTCAATATAAATTTGGTGGAACGAACTCACAACCTCTCTGAGCTAGCCGCACGTTTACGTAGCGAGCAGAAATAAAGAATCAGGTCGTTACACCTGTGTATCGTTGTAGCCTTCGAGTCCTCTCGCTCTTCTCCCCGCTCTGGTTCCATCCTTAGACGTACGAACTCTCGTTGTTCCTCTCCAGCTTTTATCCTGTGTATTCTTGTAGCCTTTGAGTCTTCTCGATCCTTCTATCGACGCCCCAGCTCCTTGTTGAGTTATACTGCGCCGATCCGTATTCCTTGAATTTTTCCCACGATGCTGGCTTCCTCGTGGTCGCCGGAGCGGGGAGTCGGGGGAATTCCCTCCTAGGATTAGGGGCACTGCCTTCACCAGGACCTCACTCGTCCACAAGTGTCGTTCCTCCTCCTCCCACTTTTGCAGCCGGTTCCCGATGCTGCTTCGCCTCCTCCTCCGCCTTTCTCTTGGCCTCCTCAGCTTCTTCCGCTTCCTTCCGGGCGTTCTCCTCTTCTCGCCTGAGGCGGTATGCTTCTGCACAGCGACTTCGTCGGCGTCCTGCTTCATCCGCTTCCATTCCCGATGCGCCGTCTCGAAATCCTTTTCGACTGCTCTGTGGTCCTCGTACGAGGCCCTCATCGTCCGCATCCGCTCGACCTCGTCTCTCAGCATCTTGACTCTTGCCTCAGCCATCTTCACTGAGGTGCTTCCGCTTCCCCTTGGCCTCTTCGGCACACTCTTAAAGGTTCGGGTGTGTCCCGGCGGGATTGCGTCGACATCCGGATCCCTGTCCCTTTTCAGGCGCCACTCTCGCCTCTCCTTGGCTGGGTCTTCGGCCCACTCCATGTCACTCTCCTCCGAGGTGGCTATCGGCTCGGGCTCCGAGCGAGCTCCATCGTCCTCGGCACCACGCCTCGGGGCTTGGGTGGGCCGGAAGATAAGCAGCGGCATACCCTCCGACCGTCCTTGCTCCGCGACGGGTCCTTCAGGTCCTCGCTGAAGCGCGGCCTGCCTCCTCGCTGCTGCTCGGGTAACTCGGCTATCCATAATGACTTCTTGATTTGGTTTGCCCGTTCCCTTGCAATTTCCTTTACCATGTATTCTGTCGTTGCTCTCCACCTGTTTTCCTTGTGATCGTTTCGCAGGTCCGGTGAATGCTTTCGTTGATAGAGTCCCATTCTATTGGTTGTATGCTCCGTTGACTCCGGTCTTTGGTCTGACGTAGAAACGGTTGCCTCTGCCCAATCTAGACTGGGATCTGTCTAGTCTTCATTTGCAAGATAGTTCTCCTTGTCTGTCCAACTCCCTTTTCCATTGACTCCGGCTTTTGTCCTGACGATTAAACGGATTCTCGCAATCCCGATCCTTTGTTCGTCGTTGACTTAGGTGTGTGCTGGCATGATCAGAGTCCTTGCTCGTGTGTGGCGTGCTCCGTTGACTCCGGTTTTGGCCTGTCGATGAAACGGTTGCTATGGTTGTTCACTGGACACTGGTTGTTCTGCATTCGCTTGACGATTAAACGATATCTTTTCTGTTCCTCCACTTTCCCGTTCCTTTTCTTCTACTGCTTGAGACCTGCCCGTATCTCCGTCCTCGTTCGCTTCGTGTGCCTTTTCCTGCTGCTTTAGGTCGCTGATGTGCACTGTGCGTTCCTTCTTGTTTCTTTGGTGGCGAATTTTGCAGATTTCGGGGGATACAAAATCGACCACCTGATATGGAGCATCATATTTCGGCGCTAATTTGGCCGCGAAGCCCTCTGCCGCTTTAGGCAAATGGTGCTCCTTGGCCCAGACGACATCGCCGATTCGTGGATTTCACTGTCTTCTTCTGAGGTTGTAGTGCCTGGCTTGATACTGCGCTGCCTTTTCTAAATTTCTTCGGACAACTTCAAAGATTTCTTTTAGTTTTTCGGCATTCCCCTCTGGTGATTCTGTCTGCCTTCCTGTGCCCAGTGTTTCTCTGTCGTACAACGCGTTTGGCAGCCGCGGTTCTCTGCTGTATACTCGGATACGCTTGAGTTAACTGCTAGCATTATCTCTGTCCTCTTTTCGTCCCAGTTCCTTTGGTTTTGTCCGGCAAACTGTGCGATCATAGTTTTTACGGTTCGGATTGC
Organism: Drosophila fuyamai; assembly: GCA_018153365.1. Taxonomy (NCBI): domain Eukaryota; kingdom Metazoa; phylum Arthropoda; class Insecta; order Diptera; family Drosophilidae; genus Drosophila; species Drosophila fuyamai. The sequence continues at coordinate 35,518 of JAECXW010000768.1, read as the reverse complement.
GCGCTCGGAGGGATTTGGTGCCATAAATTGTTGTTTTATTCCCATGTCGTGAAGAAACTTCTTAAATGCCCGACTGGCAAACTGCACCCCGTTGTCCGTAATCACCACTTTTAAAACTCCGAACAGAGCGATTATTCGTTCTTTGCGGTTCGTAATCGCACCAATGATGTTCATTTTGAGAAACGGTCGATTAGCACCAACAACATTTGGTTACCGTGCTTCGATCTTGGCAGGGGCCCCACAAAATCCGCGCACACCGCTGCCCATGGTTCCTCAGGGACTTGTGTCAGCATCATACCCGCCGCCTGTCGCTGGTTTGGCTTAAATTTTAGGCACTCTTTGCATTTCCGAACGTATGCTCTCGCGTCCCTTTGCATTCCTGGCCAGTAGTATCTGGCAGCTAGACGGGCAATCGTCTTTCGGCTTACTACATGGCCGGCAGCTGGGGCGTCGTGATTTTCTTGTAGGACCTTTTTCCTTAGCTCCATGGGGACGCACAGCTTCCAGGTCACCACATCTTTGTTGCCAGCTCTGTGTGGGATCTGCCTGTAAAGCGCTTCGCCATTTCTGCGAGTGTGTTTTTATCTTCTCACGCTTGTCCCTGATCCAGTTACATTCCGAATTTGGCACCAACTTTTTCGCTCTCTTCGAGGGTTTCCGGAATCGGCTGCCTGGACAGCGCGTCGGTTACCACGTTCAATTGGCCCTTTCTGTACGCAACCTGAAAGTCGTATTGTTGCAACTCAAGGGCCCACCTGGCGATTCTTCCTTCCAGGTAGGGCCTTAGTTTTCTAATTGCCCAGAGCAAGCACTCTTTCTCCGTTGTCGAATAGTTTTTCTCGGATCCGTTTAACGTCCGGCTGGAGTATAAGATAACTTTCTCGCCGTCTTCCGTGTTCTGTGTCAGAATCGAAACTATGCCGTTTTCGCTGGCGTCTGTTTACAGGATGAATGTTCTTCCAAAATCTGGACACGCTAACACTGGGTCAGTCACCAGCCTAGCCTTCACCTCCTTGAATGCCTTTTGATGGTCTTGCGTCCACACAAATGTTACGCCCTTGCGGAGTAGGTCGATGAGCGGCTTAACTTAAAGCCGGAGAAATGAAGGGCATCCAGGTCAAACGGGAAACATTCGGACCTTGGACCCTCATATGGCAAGAGCAACGAGGCGGACTTCGGACCCGCCCAAAGAGGACCTGAATTAACGGTACCTCAGTGGACCTTGGACCCGAGGGAAATAACGGCACCTACAGCGCCTATAAAAAGGACGGCACAAGCGCAGCTCGAGACAGTACGAGTGCGAGAATCAGAGCAAGTGCGTGAACGCGGAATAAGTAAACATCGAAACCGAAGTGCCCAAGGATCAAGATCGCAAAGTCGAGACGCCGAACGACGACAAGTCTACAAGGCTGAGGCTACAACGCTGAGATCCAACGGTGCTAGGTCGTGGTAAAGTCAAGCTTAGGTAGTCCTTGCGCGATAAAGGTGGCTAGGCGATAAGGGAGGACTTTGTTCTACCTGCTAGGCGATACACCTTGCCGACAAAGTCCAGGCTGAACTCCAGAAGCCAGGCGATAAAGGTGGCTAGGCGATAAGGCGTAACTTCGGTTCACCTGCTGGGCGATACACCTTGCCGGCCCCGGTAGGGAAGCTCGCATAACATCCAGGGTTTTGGTGGAGTCGTCCCGATCTCAGTCACCCCGGAGCAGCAAGCCGAAGCAACACAGCGGTAAGCCAGGAGCGACGCAGCAGCACGCCAGGAGCAGAGCAGCAGCGAGCCAGGAGCAACGCAGCAGGAGACAGCGACAACGGGCAGCAGAATAATAGCAATAAGGCTATATTTTAGAGAGTCAATAAACCAGCACCAACCTAATCATTTCTGGCGTTATCCTTTGGTCTCGGGCGGTCACTCAATATAAATTTGGTGGAACGAACTCACAACCTCTCTGAGCTAGCCGCACGTTTACGTAGCGAGCAGAAATAAAGAATCAGGTCGTTACACCTGTGTATCGTTGTAGCCTTCGAGTCCTCTCGCTCTTCTCCCCGCTCTGGTTCCATCCTTGGACGTACGAACTCTCGTTGTTCCTCTCCAGCTTTTATCCTGTGTATTCTTGTTGCCTTTGAGTCTTCTCGATCCTTCTATCGACGCCCCAGCTCCTTGTTGAGTTATACTGCGCCGATCCGTATTCCTTGAATTTTTCCCACGATGCTGGCTTCCTCGTGGTCGCCGGAGCGGGGAGTCGGGGGAATTCCCTCCTAGGATTAGGGGCACTGCCTTCACCAGGACCTCACTCGTCCACAAGTGTCGTTCCTCCTCCTCCCACTTTTGCAGCCGGTTCCCGATGCTGCTTCGCCTCCTCCTCCGCCTTTCTCTTGGCCTCCTCAGCTTCTTCCGCTTCCTTCCGGGCGTTCTCCTCTTCTCGCCTGAGGCGGTATGCTTCTGCACAGCGACTTCGTCGGCGTCCTGCTTCATCCGCTTCCATTCCCGATGCGCCGTCTCGAAATCCTTTTCGACTGCTCTGTGGTCCTCGTACGAGGCCCTCATCGTCCGCATCCGCTCGACCTCGTCTCTCAGCATCTTGACTCTTGCCTCAGCCATCTTCACTGAGGTGCTTCCGCTTCCCCTTGGCCTCTTCGGCGCACCCTTAAAGGTTCGGGTGTGTCCCGGCGGGATTGCGTCGACATCCGGATCCCTGTCCCTTTTCAGGCGCCACTCTCGCCTCTCCTTGGCTGGGTCTTCGGCCCACTCCATGACACTCTCCTCCGAGGTGGCTATCGGCTCGGGCTCCGAGCGAGCTCCATCGTCCTCGGCACCACGCCTCGGGGCTTGGGTGGGCCGGAAGATAAGCAGCGGCATACCCTCCGACCGTCCTTGCTCCGCGACGGGTCCTTCAGGACCTCGCTGAAGCGCGGCCTGCCTCCTCGCTGCTGCTCGGGTAACTCGGCTATCCATAATGACTCCTTGATTTGGTTTGCCCGTTCCCTTGCAATTTCCTTTACCATGTATTCTGTCGTTGCTCTCCACCTGTTTTCCTTGTGATCGTTTCGCAGGTCCGGTGAATGCTTTCGTTGATAGAGTCCCATTCTATTGGTTGTATGCTCCGTTGACTCCGGTCTTTGGTCTGACGTAGAAACGGTTGCCTCTGCCCAATCTAGACTGGGATCTGTCTAGTCTTCATTTGCAAGATAGTTCTTCTTGTCTGTCCAACTCCCTTTTCCATTGACTCCGGCTTTTGTCCTGACGATTAAACGGATTCTCGCAATCCCGATCCTTTGTTCGTCGTTGACATAGGTGTGTGCTGGCATGATCAGAGTCCTTGCTCGTGTGTGGCGTGCTCCGTTGACTCCGGTTTTGGCCTGTCGATGAAACGGTTGCTATGGTTGTTCACTGGACACTGGTTGTTCTGCATTCGCTTGACGATTAAACGATATCTTTTCTGTTCCACCACTTTCCCGTTCCTTTTCTTCTACTGCTTGAGACCTGCCCGTATCTCCGTCCTCGTTCGCTTCGTGTGCCTTTTCCTGCTGCTTTAGGTCGCTGATGTGCACTGTGCGTTCCTTCTTGTTTCTTTGGTGGCGAATTTTGCAGATTTCGGGGGATACAAAATCGACCACCTGATATGGAGCATCATATTTCGGCGCTAATTTGGCCGCGAAGCCCTCTGCCGCTTTAGGCAAATGGTGCTCCTTGGCCCAGACGACATCGCCGATTCGTGGATTTCACTGTCTCCTTCTGAGGTTGTAGTGCCTGGCTTGATCCTGCGCTGCCTTTTCTAAATTTCGTCGGACAACTTCAAAGATTTCTTTTAGTTTTTCGGCATTCCCCTCTGGTGATTCTGTCTGCCTTCCTGTGCCCAGTGTTTCTCTGTCGTACAACGCGTTTGGCAGCCGCGGTTCTCTGCTGTATACTCGGATACGCTTGAGTTAACTGCTAGCATTATCTCTGTCCACTTTTCGTCCCAGTTCCTTTGGTTTTGTCCGGCAAACTGTGCAATCATGGTTTTTACGGTTCGGATTGCGTGCTCGGAGGGATTTGGTGCCATAAATTGTTGTTTTATTCCCATGTCGTGAAGAAACTTCTTAAATGCCCGACTGGCAAACTGCACCCCGTTGTCCGTAATCACCACTTTTAAAACTCCGAACAGAGCGATTATTCGTTCTTTGCGGTTCGTAATCGCACCAATGATGTTCATTTTGAGAAACGGTCGATTAGCACCAACAACATTTGGTTACCGTGCTTCGATCTTGGCAGGGGCCCCACAAAATCCGCGCACACCGCTGCCCATGGTTCCTCAGGGACTTGTGTCAGCATCATACCCGCCGCCTGTCGCTGGTTTGGCTTAAATTTTAGGCACTCTTTGCATTTCCGAACGTATGCTCTCGCGTCCCTTTGCATTCCTGGCCAGTAGTATCTGGCAGCTAGACGGGCAATCGTCTTTCGGCTTACTACATGGCCGGCAGCTGGGGCGTCGTGATTTTCTTGTAGGACCTTTTTCCTTAGCTCCATGGGGACGCACAGCTTCCAGGTCACCACATCTTTGTTGCCAGCTCTGTGTGGGATCTGCCTGTAAAGCGCTTCGCCATTTCTGCGAGTGTGTTTTTATCTTCTCACGCTTGTCCCTGATCCAGTTACATTCCGAATTTGGCACCAACTTTTTCGCTCTCTTCGAGGGTTTCCGGAATCGGCTGCCTGGACAGCGCGTCGGTTACCACGTTCAATTGGCCCTTTCTGTACGCAACCTGAAAGTCGTATTGTTGCAACTCAAGGGCCCACCTGGCGATTCTTCCTTCCAGGTAGGGCCTTAGTTTTCTAATTGCCCAGAGCAAGCACTCTTTCTCCGTTGTCGAATAGTTTTTCTCGGATCCGTTTAACGTCCGGCTGGAGTATAAGATAACTTTCTCGCCGTCTTCCGTGTTCTGTGTCAGAATCGAAACTATGCCGTTTTCGCTGGCGTCTGTTTACAGGATGAATGTTCTTCCAAAATCTGGACACGCTAACACTGGGTCAGTCACCAGCCTAGCCTTCACCTCCTTGAATGCCTTTTGATGGTCTTGCGTCCACACAAATGTTACGCCCTTGCGGAGTAGGTCGATGAGCGGCTTAACGATGCGTGCGAAGTCCGTTTCAAATCGTCGGTACCACGATGCCACCCCTAGGTACTGCCTTAGCTCACGGACAGTTGCAGGTGGTTATAGCTGGGCTATGGCAACGACCTTGTCTGGATCTGTACCAATTCCTTGGCTTGTGACTCGATGTCCCAGGTAACGCAGCTCCTGTTTAAAGAACTGACACTTCTCGGGGTTTATTCTCAGGTTTGCCTCCTTCAGACGGCGAAACACTTCTGTGAGATTGTCCTTGTGCTCTCGCTGAGTGCGTTCGATAACGATTATGTCGTCCTGATACGCAAACGCGTGTGGATACATCTCTGGTCCAATCACTTGGTCCAAGGCCCTTTGAAATGTTGCTACGGGCTCCGACGGGTCCCCGCTTTGGTATGCGTTACCCGGTAACGGTATCCGCATCCTATGACCCTCCCTCTCCCGCTCTCGCGCTCCTAATGCATCTATGTGAGTTCGATACTGTGTATCGTCCTCTCCCTCTCTTTGGATTCACAGTGCGCCCCCGCTAAGTCCGACTTCGATCCTTTGTTTTGGCCATCAATAAATTGTTTTTTTAATTGGCTAACGTGGCCGGTTTTTTCTTTGCCAGTCTTTTCATGCCGCAAATTGCATATCCCCGGCGAATTAAAATTTATTATCTTAAAAGGCCCGTCATATTTTGGTGCCAATTTTGCAGCGAATCCTTCTGCGGCCTTGGACAGATGATGTTCTTTAGCCCAGACTGTGTCACCGATGTTCGATTTCCATGGGCGTCTACGCAGATTGTAGTGGCGTGCCTGATCCTGTGCTGCCTTTTCCATATTTCGCCTCACCAGCTCGAAGATTTCTTTCAGCTTCTGTGCGTTCTCGGCCGGAGTTTGCGTTTCCCTTCCTGTGCCGATTGTTCCTTCGTCGTACAGTGCGCTGGGTAACCTAGGCTCTCTCCCTTGCGTAATAAAAGCAGGCGAATATCCCGTGGATTCAGCCACGCTCGTATTCACGGCCAACTGCAGTTCCGGCCACTTTTCGTCCCAAGTCCTCTGGTCTGCCCCGGTGAACTGGGCGATCATAGTTTTCACCATCCTGTTGGCTCTCTCCGTCGGGTTTTCCTGGGGCGTGTATGGGGCCGTGAACTGGTGTCGGCTGCCTAATTCACCCAGGAATTTTTTAAACGCCCTGCTGGTGAACTGAACGCCATTGTCTGTAATCAGTACCTTAGGCACGCCGTATCTTGCGAGGATCCGCTCGCGGATCGCCTTTTCCAGAGTTTCCGTCGTTGCCCTGCGCATTGGCACCATTTCGGTCCACTTGGAGAACCTATCTACCAGCACTAGTAGCATAGAATTCCGTGTTTGGAGCGGGGCAGTGGTCCGACGAAATCTGCGCACACCGTGGACCACGGCTCTTCCGGTACTTGGGTCAGCATTTTTCCGGACGCCTGTAGTTGGCTTGGCTTATATCGTAGGCAGCTCTCGCAGTTTTGCACATATTTCCTTATGTCGCGGTGCATTCCCGGCCAATGGTATCTTGCTGCAACTCTGGCAATTGTTTTCCGACTGCCCATGTGGCCAGCTGTCGGTGAGTTGTGGTTCTCCGACATTACCCGCCGCCTGGACCCCGTTGGCACGCACAGCTGGTCGGCTTCCGTCATGTAGTCTGGATATTTTTGGGGATTTTGGGAAATCTTGCTCCGCATATCCCTTATCCAGTTACGCTCTCCGGTTTCCTTGTGCTGCTCCTGTGTTTTTACCCGTCGACACGTTTCTGGCAATGGCTGTCATGATAGAGCGTCTGCTACTATATTCAGCTGGCCCTTTCTGTACGCGATCTCAAAGTCATATTGCTGCAGTTCCAGCGCCCATCGTGCGATTCTTCCGGTTGGGCTCTCGATGCTATTCAACCACTTCAGTGCCATATGATCCGTGATCACTTTGAAGTGGTAGCCCTCCAAGTATGGCCTTAACTTGCGTATGGCCCACACAATTGCCAGGCATTCCTTCTCAGTCGCTGAGAAATTTCTTTCCGAACCATTTAGGGACCTACTGGAATACGAGATCACCCTATCGCCTTGGTCGGAATTCTGTGTGAGAATAGCACCGAGCCCGTAATCGCTGGCGTCGGTCTGCAGCACAAATGTCTTTGTGAAATCTGGGCATGCTAAGATTGGGTCTGCGATTAGCCTGGCCTTGACAGCTTCAAACGGCTGTTGATGGTCCTCTGTCCACTCCCATTTTGTGCTTTTTCGGGGCAGGCTATTCAATGGATGCACCAACTTTGAAAAATCTGGCACAAAACGCCTGTACCACGACGCCACTCCCAAATATTGTCGTAACTCCTTAACGTTGGCCGGTGGTTTTATTAAGGCAATTGCCGACACTTTTTCTGGGTCTGTTCCGATGCCTTGGTCTGTTATGCGATGCCCCAAGTATTGCAGTTCTTTTCTAAAAAAATTGCATTTTTCCGCATTTACTTTCAGATTGGCAGCCCGTAGTCTCCTAAACACTTCCTTCAGGTTTTCCATATGCTCTTCGAGCGTTCGTCCGATGACGATAATGTCGTCCTGATACGCGAAGGCATGCGGCATCATTTCTGGTCCAATGACTTGATCCAATGCCCACTGGAATGTTGCCGACGCGGAGTGAAGGCCAAATGGCATCACCTTCCATTGGAATAGGCCCTTCCCTGGTACAGTAAACGCCGTATACTGCCTGCTGTCTGCCTCCAAGGGGATCTGCCAGTAACCGTCCTTTAGATCGAGACTGCTGATGTACTTCGCCTCTCGCAGCTGGTCCAGGATGTAATTTATCATCGGCATCGGGTATGCGTCCTTTATGGACCTCGCATTTATTTGCCGGAAATCCACACACAGCCTCCATCTTCCAGTCTTCTTTCTCACCATGACTATTGGTGAGCTGTAGGGACTCCTGGACGGCTCGATACATCCTTTTTCCAGCAGCTCGTCTACCTTGGCATTTATCTCACCCTGCATTCTTGGATTTTTAGGGTAGTACCGTTGTTTGACTGGTTGGTCGTCCTTCATGGTGATCCTATGTACGGCCACGTTGGATGTACCACTTATTCCTTCCAGTCATCCTCCTCGTCTATTCTTTGCCGGTATCGACGCGCTGTGTCCTGCGCACTCGACTTCGGCCCCGATTCTGGTGAGGAAATTCCATCCCAACACCAGGGCGTCGATCAGTCCTGGTAAAATCAGCAGCTCCATTGAAATTGTTTTCGTTCCCAGTCCAATTCTGGTCTAAAGCTGTGATCTTATTTCCCCGCAGCGACCGTCTGCCATCCGTACTTGCCTTCTCGTGGGTCCGACCCTTCCTGCCGCCTGCAGCCTGTCCGCCAGCTCTTCGCTGATGAAACTCGCCGTGGCGCCGGTATCCACCGTGGCCTTAATCTTTCTTTCACCTATGAGCACCGTGGCGGACAGTTGCATTTCTTCCGCCTGCAGGTCGCCCATTAATTTCGAGAGGCAGCACCTTGCGATCCCTGGCCGCCCCTCGGAGGCTGGGGTCGCTGGGCGTTTCCCGACCCGGAACAGCACTGAACCGTCCGAACTCCTATTTTTCCGCACCGCCAGCAGAATGTAAGCCGTTGGTTTCGGCATTCCTTCGCCCAGTGGTCTAAACCCCCGCATCTGCGGCAGGCCTGGGTGGGATTTGCTACGTATCCGCCGCGATTGCTTGCTGGTTCGTGGCCGCGCGGCGTACTTCGTGGTTGTGCGTCCGGGTCCTCCTGGCATCGCCTGCACACCGCACCCTGGTCTGATCTTGGCCTTGGTACTGGGTGGCTCTGCCCTTGTTGCTTGCGGGGATTGTTTTCCAGCTCGAATTTCTCCCTCTGCTGGTCGAGCTCCTCAAATTCGTCTGCCAGCGCCATCAATGTATCCAAATTTTGACTTTCATATGGGCGAACGAACATTCTGAGTGCCGGCGTGCTGTTTTCTTTTATCCTCTCTAGCGTTTCTTTGGTTGACATATTCAGTGGCCGCATCAGGGTCTGCATATCCACCATAAAATCTTTGAAGCTCTCCCCATAGGCTTGCTTCCTCTGTCTGACCTGGTCCACCAGCTTCGCCATGTATCCTCGGGGCAGAAAGTAATTTTGGAAACTGTAGATGAAGTCTCCCCAGGTCTCCCAGTGCCGATTGTTGGCGATGAACCACTTCAAGGCTCTGCCTTGGAGCAGCTCCGGCATTGCTCGTGGGATCTGGTTTATGTCGAGACCGTAAGTCACGACTGACCACTCTACTTGCTCCAAAAATTCCAGCGGCTTGTCGTTTCCGTCGTAGCGGAAATTCCATTCCCGGACCTGCTTTGCCACCTTCGCGTAGTCCTGCGTGTGCGTCCTGGAACTCTCCTTTCTTTCCCGGCTATTTTCCCGCTGCCGGCTTGCGTGGCTTGCGATGCTCGACACATCCAAGCTCGCTATCAGGCCCTCGGCACTTGCGGTTGTGATGTTGAATTTTGGAGTGGGCATTTTCCGGAATTTCTTTTCCAGGCCCATTACCAAATCGGCGATGTGTGGCTCCTCTGCTGTCTGGTCGACGAAGTCTCCCAGAGTCTTCCTCATCGAATCGACTGAGCCCTCCAGTTCTATTCCCAGAACTTGACTCACCTTGTCGAAGTCCTCCTTCCTGAGATTATAAATCCACGACTTCCCCATCTCGGAACTTTTGTTTCCTTGGTCAGGACATTCACTCTTGGGCGCCAGATGTAACGACCTGATTCTTTATTTCTGCTCGCTACGTAAACGTGCGGCTAGCTCAGAGAGGTTGTGAGTTCGTTCCACCAAATTTATATTGAGTGACCGCCCGAGACCAAAGGATAACGCCAGAAATGATTAGGTTTGTGCTGGTTTATTGACTCTCTAAAATATAGCCTTATTGCTATTATTCTGCTGCCCGTTGTCGCTGTCTCCTGCTGCGTTGCTCCTGGCTCGCTGCTGCTCTGCTCCTGGCGTGCTGCTGCGTCGCTCCTGGCTTGCCGCTGTGTTGCTTCGGCTTGCTGCTCCGGGTGACTGAGATCGGGACGACTCCACCAAAACCCTGGATGTTATGCGAGCTTCCCTACCGGGGCCGGCAAGGTGTATCGCCTAGCAGGTGAACCGAAGTTACGCCTTATCGCCTAGCCACCTCTATCGCCTGGCTTCCGGAGTTCAGCCTGGACTTTGTCGGCAAGGTGTATCGCCTAGCAGGTAGAACAAAGTCCTCCCTTATCGCCTAGCCACCTCTATCGCCTGACACCGCGCAAGGACTACCTAAGCTTGACTTTACCACGACCTAGCACCGTTGGATCCCAGCGTTGTAGCCTCAGCCTTGTAGACTTGTCGTCGTTCGGCGTCTCGACTTTGCGATCTTGATCCTTGGGCACTTCGGTTTCGATGTTTACTTATTCCGCGTTCACGCACTCGCTCTGATTCTCGCACTCGTACTGTCTCGAGCTGCGCTTGTGCCGTCCTTTTTATAGGCGCTGTAGGTGCCGTTATTTCCCTCGGGTCCAAGGTCCACTGAGGTACCGTTAATTCACGGTGTGTCCTCTTTGGGCGGGTCCGAAGTCCGCCAATTTACCGTTGCCCTTGCCGGGCGCGGGTCCAAGGTCCATCGAGGTACCGTTAATTCACGGTGTGTCCTCTATAGGCGGGTCCGAAGTCCGCCAATTCACCGTATGACCTCGTTGCCCTTGCCATATGAGGGTCCAAGGTCCGAATGTTTCCCGTTTGACCTGGATGCCCTTCATTTCTCCGGCTTTCTCGCCTCCTTCGCTGTTGCTGGCCGATCTCCTGCATCGGGATTTGTGGGGAGTTTATGACTCCTCACACAGGGTAATAGCCGGAGAGAAGGATCGAGCTTACTTTCGTTATCCGAAGAAAGGGGGGAATGTGAGGAGTTAAATAACTCCGCACAAATATCCCAAGTAACTGTATGGACCCCTGCCAGTTGATAGGTGCGTTGGCTGTAATATCGACCAGGCTAGCTGTGCCGGCTGTAATACCGATTAGTCCGACTACGTTGGCTGTAATACTGGTCAGTTTAGCTGCGTTGGCTGTAATACCGATCAGGTTAGCTGTGCCGGCTGTAATACCGATTAGTCCGACTACGTTGGCTATAATACCGGTCAGCTTAGTTGCGTTGGCTGTAATACCGATCAGGCTAGCTGTGGCTGCTATAATACCGATTAGTCCGACTACGTTGGCTGTAATACCGATTTGTCTAACTGCGTGCAACTAGGTTGGCTGTAATACCGACTGGTCCGGCTACATTGGCTGTAATACCGATTAGTCCAGCTGCGTCGGCCGTAATACCGATCAGTTGCGCCGGTTATAGGCAGACTTAGCAAGGCACTTCACTATCTGCAGAGTGAAGAGCACGAGCAGCGGGCTTCAAGGCAGCAACGTGGAACAACGCGCAGGATGACGACGTGGACAAGCAGCCAGGGACCGCGCCAAGAGCCAAGATTCAGATACGATCGCAACAATCGGGAGGGAAGGCCAGGGTAGAACGTTCGTCTTTTTCTGGCCGTAATACCGGACCGCCAAAGGAAACTGCGTGAGCGTCTAGCGGGACCGGCCGGGACAGAGCGAGGGACAGGAAGCTGCGGCTCGCAGGACGAAGGTCTTGCGGGCGTGATGCAACTTCCCTAAGCCCAACGGTCCAACTCCTCGCCCTCGTCTACGAGTGGCAGCGAAAGTACTCGGAGCGGCCAGGACCACCAGCAGCGAGGAATCACCGAGCGGTGTTGCAGGAGCATCACCAGCACAAGATATACACAAGCATTGTAAACCAGAGCCGTAAATAAACGCTTCTTTAACTGAATTCTGAAGTGTTGTTACTGTTAACCGGGCGGTCACGTTTATATAAATTTTGTGGGACGAACTGAGCTAGCCGCACGAACTTCGTGCGAGCAAAACCTAAAAAACAAGTTCGTTACAGTGCACTTGATATTGTGGCCTCCAAAGCGACGAACAATATTCCAAAATAGGACGGACAAGGGAGGTAAATAATAATTTGGTCGTATAAGGGTCATCAAATTCTTGTGACTAACGCTTTATTAACCCAAGAACACTCATGGCTTTGTTAACAGTGGACATTATGTGGCAGTTAAATTTAAGTTTAGGGTCCAGAAGAACACCTAAATCGTTAACTGAATCGTTAACGGTCGAGTGGCGTATTTTCAAGAAAGTAACTGATAAACGTAGGAGTACCCCTATAAAAAGTCATAATGTTGAATTTAAGGTAGTTCAACTTTAAAAGGTTGTACTCACACCATCCATGAAAACAATCAATATCTGACTGTAAGTTATACCCCGACGCTATATCATTATATGATAAACAAAGCTTAACATCATCAGCATACATTAGTACACGAGAATGTGTTATGATAGAGAGAAGATCGTTGATAAACAAAGTAAACAGCAAAGGGCCCAGATGACTTCCCAGAGGCACTACAGATGTCACGTAGATCAATTTTGAAACAGCACTCTTGAATATAACCCTCTGAGTCCTACCAGTCAAGTAACTTTAAATCCAAGTTAATAGATTACCAGGAAACCCAAGCAGATCTAATTTGAATAAAAGAAGAGAGTGGTTGACGGAGTCAAATGCCTGACTAAAACTGTATATATAACGTCAGTCTGCATTTTTTTTCTGAAATCCATTTATTACAATAGATGACAATTCAAGAAGGTTGGTGGTGGTCGATCTTTGCTTAACAAAACCATGCTGATACGGTGATATAAGCGAGGAACATAAATGTTGCAAATGAGAAGTTATAATATGTTCAAATGCTTTAGGAATTGCCCACAATTTGGAAATACCTCTATAATTCTTGGCATCAGCCTTCGCACTCTTTTTATTGAGTGGAATAATAAAAGAGTCCTTCCAGATAGTAGGAAAAACTTTTGATGAAATAGACGAATTAAAAAGTTTAAGAATCGGTTTACAAATGGTTGACGCACAAAACTTGAGCACACATCCAGGAAGTCCATCTGGACCGGAAGATTAAGTCGGAGTTGTTGTTGCTAAATCTATTAAGAGAGAGGTTTCAGTAATTAAAGGGATAAAACACAATTTGCCCTATTTAAGGGATTAGGGAAGTTCGAATTTGACCACGCTATCGAACTATAAGTGGTTTCGAAAAACTTCAGAATCAGTCGATGCCTCCGTTGAGTTATGACTTACGCTCGGCAAAGTTGATTTAGATACAAAGAATAGCAATGACTGTTCAGAACATTAAAATCCGATCGAGCCACTACATATTTTTAAAAATCTGATGGCTTACCCGATTCCTGTTTAGGTTTGAATGAAACCTATCAGGATCGCGTTTAACGCTATATAAAATAGTTCAGTTTCACTTTCAATGTCTGTACAATTGTACAAGTCTGTCCAATTATAATGAGAAATCATATCGTTAAGTTTATTATAGTCACATTTACGAAAAAATCTGATTTTAGTTGGGGACACTAAAGGAGAGAGGGTATCAGAGCAGGGGAGGCTAATTGTCAATTCCATTGTTGGATGATATCGGTCTTCAGGTACAACAAGTGCGTCAATTCTACATACCGTGACCTCAGACGGGTCTGAAATAAACACAAGATCTTATTGTCTATTTAAAGAACGATAGTTCTAAAAGGCCATCTACAAAATCAAGGGCGGATAAAGGTATAGCGACAAGTGAGTCAGTGGGAGGAGACCAAGAAATATCAGGTAGATTAAAGTCACCCAAAACAATCAAAAGGTCTCTGAAGAAAGGGTAGTACGGATTTTATTGCGGACAGATGGTGCACAACAATTACTAGATGAGAGCCAGGAGGAATATAAGAACATGTAACAAAAATAGATAAAGATTGCAAGGAAACTTTCACACTTACAATTTGAATTTCGTTTGCGATATGAGTGAGAATTCTTTTAGATGTAACGGCAATAACGGCCCTACGTGAGGGGCGATCGATCCATAAGTCTTAAAGTTATTTGACAGAACTTCAGAGTCAGATATCTCTGGTTTTAGTCAAGTTTCCGTAAAAGCCAAAATATCTTCAGTGAATGCAGAGGAGTCAGCATAAAGCTTGTGTAGCTTCATATTTAGTCCCCTTACATTTTGATACGTCGAAAATAAACTTTTTAGTTTTTTGGCACAGTGATTTGTTCTCGGTTTATTGGGAACAAATTCTTTAATTACTAAATCATTATTAAGCCAAAATCTTTCAGAAAGTAACACATTAAACACATCAGGCGGAGCAAATATTTAAAAAGACGATATCCTACGAGCGAATGAAAATCGAAATTGTTCAACTGCAATATCCTCGGATGGGAATTTTTCACGTATAAATTGAATCTAGAAACAAATAATTGCTTCCTTTGTGGAACAACTGAAAGTTTCTTACGCCCCCAGCAGCAGTCTGAACCTCACTGGGCTGAGAACCAGGAACGGTGCATACTGTACCTATAGGTACGGTACTACTTAGCCAGTACTGTAGATTTTATTCTGGAAACGAGGCACCACCGGAACTAGCTGTATCCAAAGTCACAGTTTGTTCATTTACCCCTGTGTCAGCAGAAACTGCTGCTACCAAGTTCGGGTTTGGGGTGGATTCCACAATCATATTAACGGCGATTTAAGCGTACACAAATGCAATGTAAATCATGCAAGAGACAGAGAGAGAGATAGATTTAGAGAAATAAACGAAAAAGTCTACCAGAAGTTCTTAGAGAGTAAGTTCTAGCAAGTATAAAGAAGAGATTAAACAAATCTAATAGAAATGTTATAAATGTGTTTATAGTTATTAAACACATACCCGTTTACTAGGAGATCTATTTAAAATTTCTAACACAGATATTGGGTTAAGCTTTGTAAATAAATGAACACAAAACCCTCGCACAAAATTACAAAAAAAATACAAAAACTCAGAGCACAAGAGTAAACACAACTGTTCACAAGCGACGCCAAATCGATTTTTTGATAATGTTATAATTTTAAAATAAAGAGCGCAACAGCGAAGAAATGCTTGTAAATACGTGCAAATTAACTTTCTCACCAGTAAATTTGTTAGAAAAATGTATTATTTATTTTTTTCCACTTATTCACTATTACAATTTTTAATAGGTCAAACTCACTGCTCTTATACCTTCACTTGATTTTTCTGGTGCTCGATTTCGGCTCCTCGAGTTCAATGATTAAAGCCTAGTATCCAGATCGACGAAAACCGTACGCCACTCATGAGAGAGAGCGAGAGGCAAACAGCTGGCGTTCACTTTTCGTCGGGCCTTTTTTCACGTCGGTATCCTGATCGTCGAAAAAAATACCGGAAAATTCCATAGCGTTGCCAGTCTGCGGAAATGAACTTTGGGTGAACCCTAGCGAAAAGATTAAAAAATTTAATCTTTTGGCGTGCGCTTCTCAATGAACATTATAAGAAATGGAGGGATAAACTAACAAAAGTCGATTGCAGGTGTTTACATGCTTGTCAACAAACCCAGCTGATTGACAGTACGACCGTAGCACGCTTAAATCTGATGAACTCTCAAACTTTTGGTCACACTGCAAAGATTAAAGTTTTTACGCTAGCGTAATCGTTTGTCGATCTGGATACTAGGCTTAATAATCAAACCTCGGCTTAAGAGATTTATCCCAAAAAATTGATAAAGAGAATGACTCAAGAGAGTCGGAAAATAGGTTGAATCTTGGGAATCTTTTTTTTACGTTAGCGGACGCAGGGCTCGCTTTTGGTGCTGTTTACAGCATCCGTTTGATGCGGACTGCGTGAAATGCAAAGCCGGCAAACACACCACATTTGCGTGGCCGTTATGAAGTATCATTTCTTGTTAGCTAAAAGTCAGTTCTTTTTTTTTATGTTTTTTTTTTTCTGTCAGTTCTGTTGGAAAGTTCCTTCCAACATGATCTTTTACAAAAGGAAGACAACCCGCCAACAACCTGCCAGATCCCCTGTTTGCCACGTAAGAATTCGTAGGCGAGCCTCATCATCTTCTACAGAAGGAAGACAACCTGGCAACAACCTGCCAGGTCCCCCGCTTGCTGATGATTGCTCTCGATAAAAATTATTTACCCGAAGTCGGACAAAAGATACAAAATACAGTGGATCGCAGCTTATTTCGTGCAGTTACCTAAAAAAAGTTCAAGTCGTTATTCCTGCTAAACTAAGAAAGATAACAGAAAAATTTAAATGCAGTATTTTAAAAGGGAATATTAACTTGTTTATTAAATTAAAACGATTTCCTTAATTGTAAAAACAAAATACTTATTAAATAAAAACAAAATGTGCAGGCTTTTTTCATGCCGCAGCTTATTTCGTGCAGTTCATTCTGCTTAACTTATTATTTGTAATTTAAAAGCTAATATTCCTTTTTGGTTCAGGACAGCTTTAAGACGATTTCCCAAGGAAGAAACTAACTTTTTAGTGGTTTCCACTGGAATTTTTGGCCATTCTTCCATAAGAACACTTTACATGTCGTTTTTGTTCGAAATCTTCCTCTTCCTTATAGCGATGTCCAATATTTCCCATACATTTTTGATCACATTTAAGTCTGGAGACTGTGCTGGCGTTATGACGGCATGAGGGCAGTTCCAGACAAGATTAACCTCCACAATTCCTGCTGAATGCTTCGGATCGTTGTCCTGGTAAAATCGAAATCGATCGCGTATGCCCAGTTTTTCAGCAGTTTGGAGCAGGTTTTCCTTATGAATCTGTAGGTACATCTTTGCCATCCATGATAACTTAAAAAAAAATCGAGGTTGCCCCGCCAGAAGCTGCCATACAGGCCCAAACCATAACATGATCCCCGCCATGCTTGACTGTACATTAGTATTCAAAACGATGAAAATATTCTGTAAATTATATTCTCCATAATTATTCAGATTATGCTTTTTTAATACTCACAAAAAATCCTAACTTTCTAACTCTAAAATCACTTAAGTTATGGCATTTCCGATCGTACAGTTATATGGAAGCTTTAGGATATAGTCGACCAATCCCGACATATATACTGCGTGCAAAGGAAAGAAGGGTGTGTGCAAAGTTTCAATCAAACTGAGAGACTAGTTCGCGTAGAAACAGACAGATGGACATGCTTATATCAACTCAGGACGCAATCCTGATCAAGAATATATATACTTTATAGGGTTTAAGATGTCTCATTCATTGCGTTGCACACTTTTGACCAAAATTATAATACCCTTCGCAATGGTATAAAAATTATATAAGTTATGTATGCACCTAGCTGGGACATTTACCAATAACTGAGATCCTGACGAAAGGTCTTAATAAAAGTTATTTACCCGAAGGTGCAAAAGAAACCAAAGCCTCCAATATATCAGCGAGAAGAGCTCAAATGCTCTAGGTGACAAAATTGTTGAGGTGGTCGGGAAAGATAATTTGTATGTTGTTCCTCCAGTAATTAAAACTAAATCTAAGGAGCAACGGTATTAAAACGACAAAAGCTATAAAGGAAAAGTTATTAACAACTACCAACTTGGCAACAGAGAAAACCGAATACGAGGAGAACAATAAGTAAAAACGAGGCAATGGCACAGTTTTGAAGAAAATTGTACTACTCACTTACACAGGAATTCCATAAAATAAAAATCGAATCGTTTAATAAAATGTAATAAAATTTTTTATTTACAAAAAAATTTAAAACAGTAACATGTTTTATAAAGCAAATATTATGTAATATTGTTTTTTAAAAGAAGTAGCGCTTATGTCTGCAATGTATCATCTAATTCTTCTTCTTTTATTAGAATGGACTGGGATGCTGAACGTTTTAAAACTTTTGTTACCACGTCGTTTAATGAATCCCTAGCTCCAGATTCTAAAAAGTCTGAAATTTTTGAAAAAGTCGATTCGTCAGATCTTAACTTTAAAATGGAAATTAAAGCTAGCTCTGAATTTGATTTTACGTATCCATTTTTTTCCTTAGTGCCATTGACTAACATGGGGACCAAATATTTAAAGACATCAAGATTAATTTGATCAGCAGTTAAACTTTTAGATAGGTGGGTACAACTTTTTGCGACCAACTGTTTGACATCATTGCTAGAATGATTCATAGCTCTAGCTAGTGCAATTATAACATTTAATGGAAGTTCATCACTTTTGACAAGATAGTGCTCCAAAAGATAAGTGGCAGCTCTTATTGCATTACAAGCAATCGGCACTTTTTCTGATAAAATATGGACCAAAACGAATGATGTTATTTTATCATGCAAATTTGATGTTAGTACTTCATTGGGACATTCTTTTAAGGCAACGAATAATACAATTGTGTGCCCATGCTTTACTATTAAATCATCTGTATTATCCGCCAAAATTAAATTATTAAATAAGTCATCAACTTGTCCAGGCGCCATGTACTTTAACATGGCTCCCAAGCATCCGCCAACAGCGTTGCGAGTTATATCTTCTGGATGGCTTAGCATATTTAAAAGGGTAATATAAATTTGTTTTTGTATTGGATCAGACATTTTATCTCCAGATCGACTTAGAATACTGCGAAGAGCATGGAGCATTGTTTCTCTAACAGCAGAATCATCTGAATTTTTTATACCATTATGAATTTCATTAAATAATGGATCTGCTCTAGAGTGAATTGCTACTAATTCAGAAAGGGCTTTACCGGCTTTCATCCTTACGTTTCTGTTTTGATCATGCAACGCTTTAAGAAATGTGGTTTGAAGTTGTGGTAAGAACTGTTTTAATAAAACGCCAACTTTATGCAGTAAAATTGACAAAGTTTCCAATACTGCAGCTTTAACCGCTGCATTAAAACGGTCTCCTAATATTCGAATCAATGGACCAGTTATATGTACTACAGAAGGCTGTAATGATTGTGCGTTAGTTAGGAAAATAACTTCACCAAGTCCTTGTGCTGCGTTTTCTTTTTCTTCCGGTAATCCATTTAAAATAGCTTCACGAAAAACGGGTAGCAAAGGAGTTATTCCTTTTGGCAAACAAAATCCCGGAAGCTCCGGTCCTTTAAGTTCGCTTGCTGCAAACCTAACTGCTTGACGAACATCAGATACGTGGGAAATTTGCTGTGCGGCGTTGAGGCCTTTAATTACAGCACTGAGAGCTTCCCATGATTTCTGCAATATATCTTTATCGTTATCAACCATCAACTTAAGTAAGCATCTTAAAAGTTGAGGAATGTATTGCGAGTAATTTCCTGGTGAATGTATGCAAAATGCAGAAAGCAAACTTGCTGAGGATTTTCGAGTACATAGATTAGAAGAATTTCCTGAAATTAGCAGTGTATCCATTATTGTTCTAATTCCAGTTTCGTCTGTTACTGATAGTATAACAGTTTGACAATAATCAATCTCTTGGAGTTCATGCGGAGTTCCATAGGCGTCTGATAGAGCCTCTAATAACGCAGATAATATTTTTGGCAAGTATTTAGTTAGTGCTTCACCAGCAACAGACACAAGAATTGATAAGGCTTTTGTATTAACTGGTGGGGATGTTAATTGGGGAACAAGATATGGTAATACTACTCTTGATTTAATAGACATGACTTGTCTTAGTCCATCTAATGTATTCTCAGCAACAGAAGGGTCCGGGTCTGAGAGGCCCTCTAGCATAAACGGCAGAATATCATCCAACGCCCGAGAGCCTACTGTGCTATGTAAAGATTCAAATGTTTTTGCTGCTGCTTCTCGAACTTCAGGTAAGGGATCGCACAAAGCCTTGCGGACTGTAGGAACCAAACTGTGTACAAAAGTTAGAACCATTTCTTTCGATGTAGACCCCATTATTTCAGATAAGCCTATGCAGACTCCTTGACGTTGATCAGGATGATCAGAGTTTAATCCATTTTCAAGAATAGGAATGATTTCAGGTAAAACTCGTTCTCCTAATTTTCTTACCAAATCCCCTAAAGTTCGGGCAGCCACTTGTCTTTTATCATAGCTTGTGCTAGCTAAGCATCCTAGAAGTAAGCCAAAAAGGGTCGGTAGAATTTCCCGCAGAGTCCTCGGAGTATTTGTCACAACCACTTTCCAAACATGTAATGCAGCTTGACGTACCATCAATGAAACGTCACTTCGTCCCATGTAAAGTCCAGATAAAACTCTATTTCTGCGTTCATCGCCCAAAAAGCGAATAATAGCTGTATGTGAATGTTCGGTACCAAAATTATCGTCTTCACTTGCTGTTTCTGTAGTCATCTTTCCGGATACTCCAGATATACGATATAATAAGTCTCCTAGTAATTGAACTGAACTAAACCTTATGCGCCAATTATCATCAAAAAGTCCCTTCTCGAGCTCGGGAAGTAAAAGCGCTACTGCGGTTTCTGCATATAAATTGACAATACGCTGACCTGCCTTTAGGGCTGTATCACGGACATATTCGCTTTCATCTGCTAAGGCTTTTAAGATGGGATTGATAATTTGCCCGATATATGGTGTAAATTCTTCTGGAAATGCTCCCGGCATATATATAAACATCATTATGTATCCATCTTTTACGTGAGGAGCAATATCTACTCTTTCAGCAGTTAAAATTATCTCCGGCATAAGTTTATGCATCTTTTCTACACCAAGTCCTCCAACTACCTCGGAGAGTCCTTGTGCTGCTCCACTGCGGTCCACGCTGCTAGACTCGGATGTTAATGTTTCCATTAGCCATGGTAACAAATTTTCGAATGAACTTTCGCCCATACCCTTTACCATTGCGCCAAGCGCTCGAGCTGAAACAGCTCTTACTTCAGGAACTGGATCTAACAAGGATGATTTTAGGCCAGGAATTATACTTGGTAAATAGGGTGCTAAATCTTTTTGGTCCGTTAGTGAATACATATTTCCTATTATTTGAGCAGCCATTTTTCTCGTTTCTGTAGATCGGTCCATAAAGGCACGTTGAACCACTGGCATAATTAAAGCTAATGAGGGAGCATCAATAAAATGAACAAATTTAGTTTTTAGTAAGCTTTGCAGACAAGTTGACGTATTGTTAGAAGGATCCTCCAATGCGTCCAAAAGAACGGGAACAATAGCTTGAATTTCAGGATTTTTAATAACGGACCCTATGACTTTAAGAGCTTCCGCACCAGATTCTTGTACTTTAGTATGAGAATCGCCCAAGACTTCAATAAGTTTTGGTACTATACTAGGAAGACAAGATGATAATTGTTTTGGTGCACAGAACGCCATTGCACCTAATAATTCAACTGATGCCGTTTTTGTTCTCCATGAATCTTCATCGAGAGCTTCTAAAAGAGAAGGAAGTACTAGTTTAACTCCATGTGCGGACAATTTTCCCATAACTACTTTTGCAGTGTCATCGGCTGCCTGTCTTACATATTGGGAAGGATCACCAAAGCATTGCAACAAATGTGGTAAGACATGAACTATATAAGGTTCAAATAAACGACCAAGTGTAGTACATAAAACTTCAAAAGCAAACAAAGCTCCCTCTCTGGATCTATAATTTTTTTTTTCTTGAATAAAAGCTGTTAGTTTTGACATTATGTCCAATTGTTTTAAAGATAAAATACCAAGACCTTTAACTATGCCAGCGATACCATAAGCAGCTCCACGTCTCTCGCCATATTTATCAGATTTTGATAGGGAATGTAGTAGTTTTTTGATCATTGCAGGGGCCTCATCTTTAACAGATGGCATAAGATGAGGTAAACAGTTCGACACCGCTTCTTGAACTTGTTGGGATGGAGTAGATAGTGCTGTTAATAATCTTTTAACAATTGGATCGATTCGCTTGTCATCCTTTTGCAAATGTCGTGCTAAAGAGCCCATTAGAATTACAACAGCTTGGCGAATGTTGTCATAACTTTGCGATTTTGGTGCTTTATCAAGAAAGTCCTCAAACACAGGTAACAAATTTACTATTGTTTGATTACCGTGTAAATCAACTATCTTTAATGCAGCTGCTAACATTTCTTTGTGTACGATATCTTCTCGGTCACCAAGACCTTGTGATACCATAAAATTCATTATAATATTAATATCTTCAATAGATAATAAGGGAGCGATAGTGGAGAATGAAATAGCAACACCTCTCCGCGGTTTCCATTGGTCGGTAGCGGGCTCAATTTCACGGTCGAATTGATCTACTACTGGAGGTATTAGCGACAATTTCTCATTGTAAATAGAAAACAATTTCCGTATTACGCACTTTCTTGATGTTTCATTATCAGCTATTAGAGGCAATAGTGATTCTGAAGCAGATTTTTGAACACATAGTTCGGGGTGTGTGATATCCACAATTATATCGTCAAAGCCTGGTAAAGGCAAGTTTGCCTGATTCCAAATTAAGGTGGCCAGTTCTCTATTTTCTTCTTCTGTATCATATTTTGCTATCCAAATTCGGTTAATAATAAGTTTTTCAAGATTATTGTCGTGTTTAAGATGATCTACAATAGCGTCTATCATTATTTGAAATGATTGTAACGCAACTTTTCTGACAGAGTCAGTATTATATTGCAATGCTTGTAGAAGTAGATTTATAATCTGGTTATCTGGATTAGCACATAAAATTCCACCATTTGAAGATTTTGCAACTTCTAAGATGGCTGCAGAAGTTTGTTCTGCAAGTTTTTTGTTGTTTTTATAAAGATATAACAAAATTTCAAGCATACCAGCTCTCGGCATATATTTTGGCTTACAATTAATTGGAGCATTTGTATGCTTAGCTATAATATGTATGCCCTTCGAAATGAGTTCAACATTGGAATCTTTAACCAACAAAATTAATGATCGTTTAAGAAATTCAAACGCAAAAGAAAATGAAGCCGAATCAAGTAAGTTTGATTTAACAATATTGTCAAGATCCAATATGATGTCTTCAATAGCTTTCTTTATATTAATAATATCATATTCTTCTTTTAAAACGCATGATGGGTTTTGAAGTTTTATTGTAGCTTCTGCAATGGCACGACCAAGTTTTGGTTGGAAAGTGAAGCACAGATTATGCAAAAATAGGTAAAGATTTGTAAGAACCTCTGCACTTAGTGGGCTTTCTGAAGCATTTAAAATATCGTCTAATAAAGTGTAAAAATATTGTGCCATTTCTTCGCCATTTCCAGAACAAGATGCTTTTAGTAAGCTTATTTTACTAATAAGTTTTTCATTAAGCTGATGAATGCGTAACTTTATTCGTAGTTCTTTTTCCATTTGATTTTTAATCTGTTCTTCTTGTTTTTGTGTATACTTTATAGTTTTCAATTTTCCTTCTTTCTCTCTTTTTTCGTCGATTTCACGACGAAGTTGAATCTCTTCCAACTGTTCCTTGTAGCTATAAACTTTATTTTCTCTTTTAACACGAACTGTTTCGTATTGTGAGTCTATGTGAGGTATAACACTTTTATCATACAATTCTCCTTCTGGAGTCAAAAATGTCAAATATTCATCATTGGAAGCATGATAATTCGAAGAGTTAGAAAGATAGTTTTTGAAATGTTTTACAACTAATGGGACAATAGAATTTGGACATATTCGAACCAGTGCTGATATGGTATTCTCGTATTGTGCATTAGCTTTAAAATGGTCGATGAATTCATTAAATATCTCATTTTTCTTAGCTAATATGAAATCTTTCGGATCTAAATTAAACTTTTGTTGTATAGTTCTTTCCCATAAATATGCCTCATTCAATACAATTGCTGGGTGATGTGATATAAGTAATATATCCATAGCAACATCCAGAGATGCGTCATATGAAATATGTTTTAAGCTGGTCAAAGCTTGTAATGCGTCTACATACGCTTGAGTCGAAGTTCCAAATTGGTCAATACAAGTATCTCCATCATTTTGAATGTTAACTAAATTAATTCGCTTTCCAAATTCACATAAAGCTAATTTTACGAATTCTATTCCCTTTGAAGCACTAATAATTTTATTGACCTCCTCAGTAGTATATTTTCGAACTTTTACTGAACTGCTACATAAGTTAAAAACTAACGTTCGAACTAAAGGTTCCAACTCTCCTCTAATTTTGTCAGGATATGAATTGACCAATATTTTTATCATTAAAGATATATTGCATAATGTCTCGGTCGGAGCGATCGCCGTAAACTTTTCATTAAAGAAATATTTTTTTTTCATATCAAAAACTGTGGTCCAAAAGAAATTATAGTTTTCCGATGGCTTTTCTAAAGTAAGCATTATACAGGCAATACATGCGGCTTCAGAAAAATTACATAATTGCGAAGAGTTTTGCAATGCTTTGGTATAAAAAGAAATAAGATCAGGTATAATTGCACTATGGTTATTAATTTCGGTATTTTGAATTGATAAAAGAAGCCATTCAAGATAGCTTTGTCGAATTATTTGATTAGTGCTTTTCTGTCGAATTCCAGTTTTAAAAATATTGAGAATCACACTAGGTAACTCATTTCTAAATTTTTGAGTCCACAAGGCAAACATTTCCAAGGTGCAACAAATTACTTTTTCCTGCGTCTCACACTCCAGTGCTTTCCAAAATAAGGTAACTGCTTCATTTAAAATGTCAGGCATGTGGTCTTGATCTATGTTGTTAAAGCTTAAATAGCCCGCTCCCTGAAATAAAGAAAAAACATATATTACAATATCTACTTATATATTATATATAGTGATATCCAAATACAAGTTAAGTTTTTGTTGTTTGCTTTGGTTAATTGTTTTATATTATATTATATTTATTTATTTTTTTATACTTTTGGTAATCTTATTGCTTTCTAAAAATCATGGATTAAAAAAAAATTATCTGAGTAACGGTTCTTATAGACGATTCTATAGTGCGAAAAATTCCACTGATAAAACAGCAAACTTAAAAAAAAAATTTTTAGTTGTACTGCTTAAGACTAATCAAAAACCAAATAATTTTAATATAAACAAAAAAAGAAAGCATTAAAAAAATATAATCTACATACTAAAATGTACAGGGACAACATCTATTTATATTAAAAAACACTGATTTTGGCATTAATTAATTACATTAAAATAAAAATATATATTATGTGTAAGTTTCTATGCAATATGTTATTAAGGAGTGCGTCATAAGGCCAAGCATTACCGAGCACTCAAAATGATAAAATGACATAGCAATGATTTAAAAAGTGTTTTGCAAGAAAACAAAAAGCTATACGGACTGGTCCAGGGATTATATATGAATTGTTTTTTGTAGTTTTTTTCAAAATTAAAAATTTTAATTTTCTCGATATATAAATAAAATTGTCACGAAAATGAATTAAAAACATGTAAAAATCTTAAGATCTTAAGATTAAACAAAAGTATAGAAACTCTTGTATTGTAAAAATAAACCAAAATTATGCTTTACTTAAATACACACTTAAGGTTTTAAATTTGTCCAGATCAAAATTGAGAGAAAATACCGTTTAGCAACTACGTTCCTCTTAATTGAGCAACAGAAATGTATTAATAAATTAAAAACAGGATACAATTAAATAGCCCATTAACAATAAAACAAATATATGCAAAATGAAGTCTCTAACTTGAAGTGAATTGTTTTCTTGAAGTAAGCCCGAAGTAAAAAAAGAAGGAAGAAAGTAATTTCGGCAAGCAAAAGTTTATATACCTATTTTCTGAACCATTTTTCGATCGTTCCTATTTTATTTAATCGTCAAATTTTTATTAAAGTAAAAAGTAATTCTAAAAACGTTTAAAATTATTATATTAGGAACAAGAAAGGAAAGCTAACTTCGGGCGGAGCCGAAGTTGAAATACCCATGCAGAATATTCCGATTTATATTCTCCAAACTTATTCATTTGATGCATTCTTAACACTCATAAAAAATCCCAACTTTCTAACTTTAAAAACACCAAAGTTATGGCATTTAAAATCGTTCAGTTAAGTGGCGGCTATAGGATATAGTCGGCCGATCCTTATGAAATTTGGTAGGTCAGATTGATTGGCCAAATATAAAAGCCATAGAAAATCTCAACTTCCTAACTTTACAAATCCCAAAGTTATGGCATTTCCAATCGTTCAGTTATATGGCAGCTATAAGATATAGTCGGCCGATCCTTATGAAATTCGGTATGTCGGATTGATTGGCCAAAAATAAAACCCATAGAAAATCCCAACTTCTTATCTTTAAAAACACCAAAGTTATGGCTTTTCCGATCGTTCAGATATATGGCAGCTATATGATATAGTCGCCCGATCCGGCTCGTTCCGACTTATATACTACCTGCAATAGAAAGACAAGTTTTGCGAAAGTTTCAAGCAGATAGCTTTAAAACTGAGGGACTAGTTTGCGTAGAAACGGACGGACAGACGGACGGACAGACGGACATGGCTAGATCGACTCTCCTGGTGATGCTGATCAAGAATATATATACTTTATAGGGTCGGAAATGTCTCCTTCTCTGCGTTGCAAACTTTTGACTGAAATTATAATACCCTCTGCAAGGGTAAGGTTTATTTTCATTTTCTTTTTTAACGGTTGTTACTAATACCGTTATTCTTAATTTCTGAGCAACAAATATCCAAATTTGTTAAGAAACAACGAAATTATAATTTTATTTCCGCTTTTTCCCGATTGTTTTTATGGGAGCTATGTTATATAGTAAAACGAGAAGAAGGCTCCTTGCAAAGTTTCATCAAAATAGTTTTAAAACGGAGTGAATTAGTTTGCTTAGAAACTAAAAGACGGACGGAAAGACCGATTTGGCTGGATCGACATTTATGGTGATGAGATGTGCCCTTTACAACGTTGCAACTTTTGACTGAAATTATAATACGCCCTGCAATGGTATAAAAAAGAACGCTACAGTCGAGAAGACGTTATAAGCAATATTAACAGCGCATTAATTAAATGCTCTTATACTTAAAAACTACAAAATTATGCAAAAATGTGTTTGATCCTTTCTAAAATACAAGTTACATGTTAGTATACATATAAAAAGATTTTAAAAGAACAAATTGTTTAAAATATACGTATTTTTTTAACAGAACTATATATTACCTGTAAAATATTAAGTCTATATTCGATCACATTTATTTTGCCTTCGGATCCATTTAACACGGAAAAAATATGTGATAATAATTCCTTTACTATAATCCAATCGGAGCATTTTGTGGATATAAGCTTTAAAGATTCTAAGGACTCTCTTCGTGCGATGTCCCCTTTACTGTACAAATTTTTTATAAGAACATTTCCAATTTTTTGAGCATAAAGACTGCAATCAAAATTCAACATAATAAAAATTAATCCAATACTTTCAAGTGTATTTTCTGGGCTTCGTAATATCGACCTTTGTAATGGAGGATATATATAGGAATCGAATTCTTTTTCTGTAAGTGATTCCAATAATGGATGACAGGCTGCAATAAACGACTTGTCAGGTTTGTGTTTGCATGAAATCATACTCTTTACAAAGTATTCCGATATCATTTCCGTATATTTTTTTAATATATTAGACTTGTTGCTTTTAGATTCAAACTGAATCATGGCCATGAGCATAATAGTAACATTGCTAGTTGCTTCAATTTGAAATATTGTGTCCAAAGATTCATTAAAAATTGTTGTGTTTTCCCATAACTCATACAATATTTTTGTTCTTGCTTCGGCAATTCTTTGGTTGGAAGATAATAAAGTTATTTGATAAAATAATGATTGATATTCAATTAACTTTTTTTTTTCTGTTTTAAATATATTTGAATCGCGGTCTGCTATTTTCTGTATTAAAGATATCCATCCTAGTGCTATAACTGCCGATTTACAAGATTTTTGAGGGGAAACACCAGCGAATTCTTTAAATAAGAGAGTTTTAAAGACGTTTAACATATGTTCAATTGTTAAATCATGATGAATGGTGGCAAGATCAACAATGAGCTCTCTAACTAATCGTTGAGATGCAAGATCCTTATACTTTGTTATCGTAGTTCCAATGACTTTGCATATTCCTCGAATTATTGTTGAATTTATACCTAAAAAAAATGAACAAAAAATTTGAATTAAAAATAATATTATTTCTGTGAGTAATTAACATTACATTCAGTTAAATATAAAATTTCATTGTTAGTAATTATTTTATCTCGGCAAAAACTAAGTTTTACATAAAATATATTACCCTACATCACATTCCATGTTCAATTTTAGGTAACTGCGAAAAATATTAGAATCTTATAGAAATTATCCTTTTGTGAGACATGACAGATCAACTCTAAAAAGTTGGTGTAGAGATGTAAATATGTATTATTAAATGTTTTTGTGTGTTATTGGTAACTTGTGATGGTTTTTTTTGGCGTACAAGCACGACACTCCTACTAATTTAAGAGTAAAACACATTATGTTGTCATGAGTAAAAAACACTTAATGTTGCCATGATGTGTTTTACTCCATGTTGCCATGATGTGTTTTACTCCATGTTGCCATGATGTGTTTTACTCCTAAATTATCGGATAGCTTCAAAATTATGGTTGGTAAACTCAAATTGGTAAACTATTGGATTAAATAGGTATTGTATTGTTGGGATTCGGATATTGTAAACCGAGGAGGACAGTACACGGCGGCAAGATTTAAAGAACGGTGATCCATCTGTACATCTATAGATGTAGCTTGCATGTAGTTAGTGGCGAAGCTATTGTGGAAGCAGTGCTTAATGCGATTTCTAATCAGAATCCCAGTGCCTCCGTGTGCTTTCCCGTCTGGGTGATTCGTGTTATAGAAGAAGTAGTCTCGAATTTGGAAATTGTATTTATTTGTAAGATGAGTTTCTGCGAGTAGCATTACATCGATATGGTTATTATTTAGGAATTGAGTTAACTCGAGTTTGCGCTGTGAGACGCCGTTGGCGTTCCACAGTGATATACGGAGTGAAGCCATTGATTACTTAGTCTGTTTTTGAGCAACAAGCAGCTCAATCAGAACGTTCTGGTTACGCATAAGATCTTGCATAGTTGTCTGCATGAATGACATGAAATCCATCATACTTTGTTGAAGATTACATATCATTGATTCAATTTTGTTCGTAGACTGTTCTCCTGGTTGATGAGGGGAAACTGAAGATCGTGGCTTGGTGGGAGCGGTACTTTTCAGACCCATTTTTAAAGCATTTGCAAAGCTTTCGGGTTTGTCGGTGAACTCATTGTTAGTTGAAGATTTCACGGCTGTAGGGGGAAGACATCGCGCGTAGATTTCATAGGTGCTGTATGTTGGCGAGCAGTGGTCACTCTTTGGTGTGTACAACTTTTCAGTTCCTTGTAGACTGGACAGCCCCTGTAGTTAGCCGTATGGTTACCTCCACAGTTTCCACACTTTTCGCTGCTGGGATCCTCTTTATTTTTTGGGCATTTGTGAGAGTCATGAAGGTCTCCACAAGCAACGCATACTGGACGAAGCGTGCAATAAGACCTTGTGTGGCCATATTCCTGACAATTGTTACACTGCACCGGCCCATTTCTTTTATGCGGCTCTTCTACGGTTAATCTGCGGTGTAGTAGGAATTGGAGAGTAAAAATTGGATGGACTTCATTTTTTTTCAGAGGCTTGGATTTGGTTTCGGGTTCAAGTTCTACCTTGAAAAGAGGTTGAGGCTTTCTTTCTCTATTCAAAATGTTAATAACATTTTTTATATTAAATATTTAAATTTGTTTATAAATATTCTTAGATCACAAAAATAAAACCAGTGATATGATTATGCAAATTATTTTAAAATAGTGACACGCTAAAAGTTCAATGACCGACGAATCCAATAGAGCGCATAAGCATAAGAGACGTTTACTTCTCGTACAACTCTACGCGCGAATGCGAAGTTCAAAAAACATCTACAAAGAGTAACCCGGCTTTGCTAACCGTCGCTACCAAAAGAGCACGATCTTGCTCACCTCTTCTTCCCACTCTTACTCCTACTCTTACGATGTGCAGTTCTCGGTGTAAACCCATGCTTTGAGTATGGACACACCAGGACATACTGTTCCCTTCGATCAGTCTGTGTAGTTTGTGGAGACTTTCACAAATCCGCGAACTGCCCTTCCAACAAGGAAGACCCCCAAAAGAAAAAATGTGGAAACTGGAGAGGAATCACACGGCAAGTCACAGGGGCTGTGTAGTCTACAAGGAAAAACAGCATGCGACGGGTGACAACAACGCTTCATAAAAATACTCAGAACGAGTACACTTACTTCGGGACTGCTACAAGGTCCCCATTTGGTAAGCTATTTATTTACCCAGAAAGGATACTCATAAGCCGAAACTCTTTGAACAGTAACGGAAAAAACCACTCCAGTCTAATCTAGGAAACGTTCAGCAGGTCCCAGGTTAGTCACAAAGCACACTGGAAGCTAAGATGGTTACTATGCAACAAAGTATGATGAAATGTATGTTCTTCATGAAAACGAACATGAAATCATTGGTTTAAAACCAATGATATATTATAAAATTTAAAATATATTTACATCTCCAGTAAAATGCGTTTATGTTCAGTCGATAACAGAAATGTTGCAAGTAAAGGGTGTCCCAATATAAGTGTCAGGGTACCGACAGGGATATCTTGACAGCTGTTAAAGATAGAAATGCCATTCAGGTGTTCATTTAATCAGTATATCAATCAGTTTCACCATGCATCGAACGTTTGGAAATAATTGAAAACAAGAAAGAAAAGCTAACTTCGGGCGGAGCCGAAGTTAAAATACCCTTGCAGAATATTCTGTAAATTATATTCTCCAACATAATTCATGTGATGCATTCTTAACACTCATAAAAATCCCAACTTCCTAACTTTAAAAGCACCAAAGTTATGGCAATTCCAATCGTTCCGTTATCTGACAGCTATATGATATAGTCGGCCGATCCTTATGAAATTTGGTAGGTGGGATTGATTGGGATTTGATTGGCCAAATTTAAAACACATAGAAAATCCCAACTTCCTAACTTAGCAAACCCCAAAGTTATGGCATTTTCCGATCAATCAGTTATATGGCAGCTATTAGATATGTTCGGACATATAATCTCAAATTTATATAATATTCCATAACATAACTTTATTTCTACTTTTAACAAGTTATAGGTTATTTTAACATATCTCAGGTTATATTCTCTTATAAACAATATCAAGAAAGAAATCATTTAAACATTTTCAAATTATACATTAATCAGTTCAAAACATCAATTCGTAATTTAAGATACATAACAAGACTTTTATTAGAAAACTTTTAAATCCATCACCATAGACATTGTCTTCACACATATTGAAACAAATTAAATTGTCCATCGCCAAAAATATTGACTGCTCGTATTTTATTAAGTTCCCTGGTCGTCCATTGCACATGACTTCACGAATTCATTAACCACATTGCTCGTCCATCGCCCAACAATTGGCTTTACGAATTCATCAAACATATTTATAAAGCACCGTCGTCCATCGCCAATCACATGACTTCACGAACACTCTTGTGTTTCAACAGACTTTTCCAACGGTTTTGTTCTTTATTATTTACATCAAGCTCTTTTGGAATTTGTTCTGTGTAGACTTTAAAACATATTGGTCTCCGTCCAATACCTCGACCACCAAAAAAGGTCCTCTGAACTTTGGATCTAATTTCGTTTTCTGGTACTCGATGTTTTTAAGCAACACAATGTCAGCCACACAGAAACTAATTACTTTAGCCATATTTTTTTTATCAAACTTTGTCTTCCCATATCTAGCGACCTCTTCCATATTCTTAGTGGCCAACTTCCTTAAAATTTTTGGAATTGGATGTAATTTAATTTGAGGGTTTCATGACGTACATTAAAAAACTCTGCATGTAATGCAGTTCTCCACAAATCTTCGAACATATTTTGCCATACCAAAAAAACAGTAATGATCGTACACCTTGTCCAGCGTTTTCTCCCAATTTATATGTAAAATAGACTCAAGTACCTGATTTATAACTGACCAGCGGAACGAACAAGGAACGACAGGCGAACAACGAGTCCTTTGAATCTTTCTATACAAAACATTTGATCTAATTTCATAAGTGGCAACTTATGCCAATGGTAAATCGTCATTCTTCAACTTAGTTACGATTTCTGATAATTCTGAATCCTTTTTTGTCCACAAGTATCCAGTTTTATCGATATTTAATAGGGGGTATAGTATTTAAATTTTTTTTCCATTTTTTTATTTTTTTTTCCAAATGCACAACACATTTTGAGCATATTGTGTAAAAATTTTAGATCGATCCGAGTAAAACTTCCGAACTTATGGGCAGTTGAACGTAGGTAAGTTAGCTCGTTTTATATTCGACTAGCAGGGTGCCCGCAGCTTCGCTGTCCGTGGATAACCCGAATATCATACTTTTCTTATGTAATAGCAAATCAGTTTAAAGTTATTAGAAAGTAATAAAATTGCATATTAATATTGTTAGCCAGTGGTTTTGGCTGAGCGTTGATTCCCAGTTTTCTTACTGAAAGCTTTATATATAGAGATGAATGAATTCCCTTGGTTGATCGAATACGTGTGTGTATTTCTGTGCGGTCTTTTGCATACATATGTATATTTAATTCTTTTGAGTGTATTTGTTTTTGAATATATTCAAGAAATTATTTGGTATTGGGTTTGCGAAAATATAGTTATACCAACTTTATTTATTATAGATCGATCCGAGTAAAACTTCCGAACTTATGGGCAGTTGAACGTAGGTAAGTTAGCTCATTTTATATTCGACTAGCAGGGTGCCCGCAGCTTCGCTTGCGGTGGATAAACCGAATATCATACTTTTCTTATGTAGTAGGTATGCAGTTGAACTATGTAATTTTGCATTTTAGATGTTACTTTAAACATATTTTTAGTTTTGGCTGAAACTTTAGTTAACCCTCATTAATAATATTATTGCTCACATACCCAAAATACTCGGTTTTGCAAAGAAATTTTCCTATTAATTCGGCAAAGCCTACTCTTTGCCCAATTAATAGGAAAACAAGTGAGAACGCTATAGTCGAGTGCCTCGACTATTAGATACCCGTTACTAAGTTCCAATTATCAATTTGAATTCGGCGATCTCTTAGAGCTGACAGCTTTACAGCACGAGCATCAGCACCGTCGCTTCTTTAGCGCAGGCAGCTTTTGTGTGTATATGTTTATGTTTTTGAGTGCAATGCTTACATACATACACACATACGCCATTGTTTGACTCAGACCTCCAATTTGGCTAACTTGATTTGATTTGCATAGTTCTTGGGATATAGTTCGGTATTGACAAATGAAAACCATCGCAATTTCCTTTAATAGAAATTCTTATCAAGAATTAACGTTGACTCCGTTGAGCACCTTGACCAGCTGTTCCAAAGTCATCCATTAGATGGCGCTATTGTATTGCATTGGTACCACGGGCCATGAAAGGCGGAAATGGCGTTAGAGTGGGCGTGGCAAACTTTTATTGGGCCAATCGATAGGTATTGACGAAACAAATACATATCAATTAATATTTTCATAATAGCATCAAAACTGTGGCCACAGCTTGTGGCTTGTGGGCGTCAGAGGGGGCGTGGCACCATTTTGAAACAAACTTGCTTTTATAGTTTCCGAGATCTCAGCGTTCATACGGACAGACAGACGGACAGACAGACAGACAGACAGACAGACAGACGGACATGGCTAGATCGACTCGGCTAGTGATCCTGAACAAGAATATATATACTTTATAGGGTCGGAAAAGCTTCCTTCTACCTGTTACATACATTTGCACGAATATAATATACACTTTTACTCTACGAGTAACGGGTATAATGATCACATAAAATCACAACTCGCGGCAAATTTTCTTGATACGACTCTGATCACATTCAAAGTTTGCCCGTTAACTTCTGCTTTTGCGCACTTGCTACACTCTTTCCTCTCCCTATATCCACTGCGATCTCCCGCTCTTATGTTTCCTAACAGCGCGTGGCAAAACACTGTAAAAAACAATTTGAATGGTATATTTTTACTACACTATCAAAAACCAGGCCAAATAGATTTCTGGCAGCAATAACTGTAAAGAGCACTTAAATTCAATAATAGATCGACTTTGGGTTTACTTTCTTTGTTTAGAAAATAGCTAGAGCTTTGGTGAAACCATCAAATGAATCGTTAAAGCTTAAGGAAAAACTTTACCGAAGGAATTTTTGATACTCAGTTCAGAAGTGCCATTTTTCGACGTTTTCGATTTTTGCCTAAATTGTTATGTTAGAATGTGTTTTAAAAATAGTAAAAACCCTTAAATCTAAGCGATCAAATTATTTTAACATTTATAATATCTTAAACTATTTTTGTCGAAAACACGGATTCGATTGCTTAAACGGTTTAGCGTACAGTATTTTTGAAAAGAAAATTGACCTGATCGATTGGTTTAACGGTTTAGCGTACAGGATTTCATTTTCTAATTGAATGAGCATGGGACACTTTGGTGGGGGGTGGGTCACCAATAACTATAAACTAAAGTCTACAGAAACTAAAACCGAATTAAAGCTCATTTTATATTTTTAAGGAAGCGCAGGGAAATGCAAGGCAGTGGGAGAGGGAGGGAGACGGAATTATTTCTTGACAATTTGTATGAAAATGCAGAGAGAGATAGAAATATGCAGGCAGAAAACGTATGATGCTTATGGAGACACTTAAATTCGATAATAGATCGACTTTTTGCTTAGTTTCTTTGATTAGAAGATAGCTAGTGCTTTGGTGAAACCGATCATCAAATGAATCGTTAAAGCTCATACTCAGTTTAGAAGTGCCATTTTTCGACATTTGAAGGTATATTTGGCTAAATTGTAATTTTAGAACGGGGGTTTAAAATAGTAAAAAGCCTTAAATTTAAGCGGTCAAATTTTTTTAAACATTTATAATGTCTTAAACTATTTTAGGGCGAAAACACGGATTCGATTGGTTAAACGGTTTAGCGTCCAGAATTTTTGAAAGGAAAATTGAACTTTTTTCCAATTGGAAGCGATTGGGGCCATTTGGGGAGCCCCAATAAATCTTAGCAAATCAGTTAAAGTTATTAAAATGTAATAAAAATGCAAATTAATAATGTTAACCAGTGGTTTTGGCTGTGCGTTGATTCCCAGTTTTCTTACTGATAGCTTTATATATAGAGATTTTCGAGTGTCCAAAACTTTAAACGCTCTCCTAAAACGTTACTCTTTTCAAAGTCGGTGTACACGATCCTGTAAAATCTTTCGGACGGATCGTTTTAAAATTTGGCCCAGTTGTTCTCAACTAAATTCCTCAGGTAACGAGTTTTTTTTTATTTTGAAAATTTATTATTTTTAGAGCAACAAATATATCGACGTTTTGAGTGAAAATCGCTGTTTTTGCTTGAGATTGCTTGTATCTCAGTCAATTTGTAATATTTTTGGAAGAAAAAATCATACATATTGTTTAAATGTTGCCCAATCACATGCAAAAAACCAAATTGAGCTGAGACTATCCATATCGCCAATAAAAAACAAGAGAGAACGCTATAGTCGGGTTCC
>JAECXW010000766.1:0-35639 GCA_018153365.1 Drosophila fuyamai | reverse complement strand
TACGTATGACCTCGAGTAATTCAATAACACTACAATTATTGTTTAACAGGTCGATACAAAACCAACATAAACAAAAGGGATCCACTCGCCCAAAAATTCAGCAATTAAAAACAATCTTCAACTATTTGTTGTATTTACCAGTCTGCATATCGAAAAAACCGAGGGTTTTTCAACAGACAAAACACTGAAGACTTTCACACACTGATAGAAGCTTTAACGACAGAACTCCACCTATGTTAAAACCAATGAACTTTGGCAACTCACAATTGCCAAAAAGCTTCTCTGATCGTAACATTGGGGAGTTTCTGACGCTCTGCTTCCATCCCCGTAGATAGCTGACGAGTCTGAGGTGACGTGCAAACGAAACTAGCTAGTCCTTTCATAGTCGGGTTCACTCCCCAGGGAGTGTAAGTGTGATGAAAGTTAAGTGGAATAAATCGTTGTGTTATAGAAGAAATTAAAATATAACCAACGTATGACCTCGAGTAATTCAATAACACTACAATTATTGTTTAACAGGTCGATACAAAACCAACATAAACAAAAGGGATCCACTCGCCCAAAAATTCAGCAATTAAAAACAATCTTCAACTATTTGTTGTATTTACCAGTCTGCATATCGAAAAAACCGAGGGTTTTTCAACAGACAAAACACTGAAGACTTTCACACACTGATAGAAGCTTTAACGACAGAACTCCACCTATGTTAAAACCAATGAACTTTGGCAACTCACAATTGCCAAAAAGCTTCTCTGATCGTAACATTGGGGAGTTTCTGACGCTCTGCTTCCATCCCCGTAGATAGCTGATGAGTCTGAGGTGACGTGCAGACGAAACTAGCTAGTCCTATCATAGTCGGGTTCACTCCCCAGGGAGTGTAAGTGTGATGAAAGTTAAGTGGAATAAATCGTTGTGTTATAGAAGAAATTAAAATATAACCAACGTATGACCTCGAGTAATTCAATAACACTACAATTATTGTTTAACAGGTCGATACAAAACCAACATAAACAAAAGGGATCCACTCGCCCAAAAATTCAGCAATTAAAAACAATCTTCAACTATTTGTTGTATTTACCAGTCTGCATATCGAAAAAACCGAGGGTTTTTCAACAGACGAAACACTGAAAACTTTTACACACTGATAGAAGCTTTAACGACAGAACTCCACCTATGTTAAAACCAATGAACTTTGGCAACTCAAAAATGCCAAAAAGCTTCTCTGATCGTCACATTGGGGAGTTTCTGACGCTCTGCTTCCATCCCCGTAGATAGCTGATGAGTCTGAGGTGACGTGCAGACGAAACTAGCTAGTCCTATCATAGTCGGGTTCACTTTCCAGGAAGTGTAAGTGTGATGAAAGTTAAGTTGAATAAATCGTTGTGTTATAGAAGAAATTAAAATATATCCAACATATGACCTCGAGTAATTTCTAAATTAAATTTATATCTTAAAAAACTAGATACCTACAATTATTGTTTAACAGGTCGATACAAAACCAACATAAACAAAAGGGATCCACTCGCCCAAAAATTCAGCAATTAAAAACAATCTTCAACTATTTGTTGTATTTACCAGTCTGCATATCGAAAAAACCCTGGGTTTTTCAACAGACAAAACACTGAAAACTTTCACACACTGATAGAAGCTTTAACGAGAGAACTCCACCTATGTCAAAAACAATGAACTTTGGCAACTCACAATTGCCAAAAAGCTTCTCTGATCATAACATTGGGGAGTTTCTGACGCTCTGCTTCCATCCCCGTAGATAGCTGACGAGTCTGAGGTGACGTGCAAACGAAACTAGCTAGTCCTTTCATAGTCGGGTTCACTCCCCAGGGAGTGTAAGTGTGATGAAAGTTAAGTGGAATAAATCGTTGTGTTATAGAAGAAATTAAAATATAACCAACGTATGACCTCGAGTAATTCAATAACACTACAATTATTGTTTAACAGGTCGATACAAAACCAACATAAACAAAAGGGATCCACTCGCCCAAAAATTCAGCAATTAAAAACAATCTTCAACTATTTGTTGTATTTACCAGTCTGCATATCGAAAAAACCGAGGGTTTTTCAACAGACAAAACACTGAAGACTTTCACACACTGATAGAAGCTTTAACGAGAGAACTCCACCTATGTCAAAAACAATGAACTTTGGCAACTCACAATTGCCAAAAAGCTTCTCTGATCATAACATTGGGGAGTTTCTGACGCTCTGCTTCCATCCCCGTAGATAGCTGATGAGTCTGAGGTGACGTGCAGACGAAACTAGCTAGTCCTATCATAGTCGGGTTCACTCCCCAGGGAGTGTAAGTGTGATGAAAGTTAAGTGGAATAAATCGTTGTGTTATAGAAGAAATTAAAATATAACCAACGTATGACCTCGAGTAATTCAATAACACTACAATTATTGTTTAACAGGTCGATACAAAACCAACATAAACAAAAGGGATCCACTCGCCCAAAAATTCAGCAATTAAAAACAATCTTCAACTATTTGTTGTATTTACCAGTCTGCATATCGAAAAAACCGAGGGTTTTTCAACAGACAAAACACTGAAGACTTTCACACACTGATAGAAGCTTTAACGACAGAACTCCACCTATGTTAAAACCAATGAACTTTGGCAACTCACAATTGCCAAAAAGCTTCTCTGATCGTAACATTGGGGAGTTTCTGACGCTCTGCTTCCATCCCCGTAGATAGCTGATGAGTCTGAGGTGACGTGCAGACGAAACTAGCTAGTCCTATCATAGTCGGGTTCACTCCCCAGGGAGTGTAAGTGTGATGAAAGTTAAGTGGAATAAATCGTTGTGTTATAGAAGAAATTAAAATATAACCAACGTATGACCTCGAGTAATTCAATAACACTACAATTATTGTTTAACAGGTCGATACAAAACCAACATAAACAAAAGGGATCCACTCGCCCAAAAATTCAGCAATTAAAAACAATCTTCAACTATTTGTTGTATTTACCAGTCTGCATATCGAAAAAACCGAGGGTTTTTCAACAGACAAAACACTGAAGACTTTCACACACTGATAGAAGCTTTAACGACAGAACTCCACCTATGTTAAAACCAATGAACTTTGGCAACTCACAATTGCCAAAAAGCTTCTCTGATCGTAACATTGGGGGAGTTTCTGACGCTCTGTTTCTATCCCCGTAGATAGCTGATGAGTCTGAGGTGACGTGCAGACGAAACTAGCTAGTCCTATCATAGTCGGGTTCACTCCCCAGGGAGTGTAAGTGTGATGAAAATTAAGTGGAATAAATCGTTGTGTTATAGAAGAAATTAAAATATAACCAACGTATGACCTCGAGTAATTCAATAACACTACAATTATTGTTTAACAGGTCGATACAAAACCAACATAAACAAAAGGGATCCACTCGCCCAAAAATTCAGCAATTAAAAACAATCTTCAACTATTTGTTGTATTTACCAGTCTGCATATCGAAAAAACCGAGGGTTTTTCAACAGACAAAACACTGAAGACTTTCACACACTGATAGAAGCTTTAACGACAGAACTCCACCTATGTTAAAACCAATGAACTTTGGCAACTCACAATTGCCAAAAAGCTTCTCTGATCGTAACATTGGGGAGTTTCTGACGCTCTGCTTCCATCCCCGTAGATAGCTGATGAGTCTGAGGTGACGTGCAGACGAAACTAGCTAGTCCTATCATAGTCGGGTTCACTCCCCAGGGAGTGTAAGTGTGATGAAAGTTAAGTGGAATAAATCGTTGTGTTATAGAAGAAATTAAAATATAACCAACGTATGACCTCGAGTAATTCAATAACACTACAATTATTGTTTAACAGGTCGATACAAAACCAACATAAACAAAAGGGATCCACTCGCCCAAAAATTCAGCAATTAAAAACAATCTTCAACTATTTGTTGTATTTACCAGTCTGCATATCGAAAAAACCGAGGGTTTTTCAACAGACAAAACACTGAAGACTTTCACACACTGATAGAAGCTTTAACGACAGAACTCCACCTATGTTAAAACCAATGAACTTTGGCAACTCACAATTGCCAAAAAGCTTCTCTGATCGTAACATTGGGGAGTTTCTGACGCTCTGCTTCCATCCCCGTAGATAGCTGATGAGTCTGAGGTGACGTGCAGACGAAACTAGCTAGTCCTATCATAGTCGGGTTCACTCCCCAGGGAGTGTAAGTGTGATGAAAGTTAAGTGGAATAAATCGTTGTGTTATAGAAGAAATTAAAATATAACCAACGTATGACCTCGAGTAATTCAATAACACTACAATTATTGTTTAACAGGTCGATACAAAACCAACATAAACAAAAGGGATCCACTCGCCCAAAAATTCAGCAATTAAAAACAATCTTCAACTATTTGTTGTATTTACCAGTCTGCATATCGAAAAAACCGAGGGTTTTTCAACAGACAAAACACTGAAGACTTTCACACACTGATAGAAGCTTTAACGACAGAACTCCACCTATGTTAAAACCAATGAACTTTGGCAACTCACAATTGCCAAAAGCTTCTCTGATCGTAACATTGGGGAGTTTCTGACGCTCTGCTTCCATCCCCGTAGATAGCTGATGAGTCTGAGGTGACGTGCAGACGAAACTAGCTAGTCCTATCATAGTCGGGTTCACTCCCCAGGGAGTGTAAGTGTGATGAAAGTTAAGTGGAATAAATCGTTGTGTTATAGAAGAAATTAAAATATAACCAACGTATGACCTCGAGTAATTCAATAACACTACAATTATTGTTTAACAGGTCGATACAAAACCAACATAAACAAAAGGGATCCACTCGCCCAAAAATTCAGCAATTAAAAACAATCTTCAACTATTTGTTGTATTTACCAGTCTGCATATCGAAAAAACCGAGGGTTTTTCAACAGACAAAACACTGAAAACCTTCACACACTGATAGAAGCTTTAACGACAGAACTCCACCTATGTTAAAACCAATGAACTTTGGCAACTCACAATTGCCAAAAGCTTCTCTGATCGTAACATTGGGGAGTTTCTGACGCTCTGCTTCCATCCCCGTAGATAGCTGATGAGTCTGAGGTGACGTGCAGACGAAACTAGCTAGTCCTATCATAGTCGGGTTCACTCCCCAGGGAGTGTAAGTGTGATGAAAGTTAAGTGGAATAAAACGTTGTGTTATAAAAGAAATTAAAATATAACCAACGTATGACCTCGAGTAATTCAATAACACTACAATTATTGTTTAACAGGTCGATACAAAACCAACATAAACAAAAGGGATCCACTCGCCCAAAAATTCAGCAATTAAAAACAATCTTCAACTATTTGTTGTATTTACCAGTCTGCATATCGAAAAAAACCGAAGGTTTTTCAACAGACAAAACACTGAAAACCTTCACACACTGATGGAAGCTTTAACGACAGAACTCCACCTATGTTAAAACCAATGAACTTTGGCAACTAACAATTGCCAAAAAGCTTCTCTGATCGTAACATTGGGGAGTTTCTGACGCTCTGCTTCCATCCCCGTAGATAGCTGATGAGTCTGAGGTGACGTGCAGACGAAACCAGCTAGTCCTATCATAGTCGGGTTCACTCCCCAGGAGTGTAAGTGTGATGAAAGTTAAGTGGAATAAAAACGTTGTGTTATAAAAGAAATTAAAATATAACCAACGTATGACCTCGAGTAATTCAATAACACTACAATTATTGTTTAACAGGTCGATACAAAACCAACATAAACAAAAGGGATCCACTCGCCCAAAAATTCAGCAATTAAAAACAATCTTCAACTATTTGTTGTATTTACCAGTCTGCATATCGAAAAAACCGAAGGTTTTTCAACAGTCAAAACACTGAAAACCTTCACACACTGATAGAAGCTTTAACGACAGAACTCCACCTATGTTAAAACCAATGAACTTTGGCAACTAACAATTGCCAAAAGCTTCTCTGATCGTAACATTGGGGAGTTTCTGACGCTCTGCTTCCATCCCCGTAGATAGCTGATGAGTCTGAGGTGACGTGCAGACGAAACTAGCTAGTCCTATCATAGTCGGGTTCACTCCCCAGGGAGTGTAAGTGTGATGAAAGTTAAGTGGAATAAAAACGTTGTGTTATAAAAGAAATTAAAATATAACCAACGTATGACCACGAGTAATTCAATAACACTACAATTATTGTTTAACAGGTCGATACAAAACCAACATAAACAAAAGGGATCCACTCGCCCAAAAATTCAGCAATTAAAAACAATCTTCAACTATTTGTTGTATTTACCAGTCTGCATATCGAAAAAACCGAAGGTTTTTCAACAGACAAAACACTGAAAACCTTCACACACTGATAGAAGCTTTAACGACAGAACTCCACCTATGTTAAAACCAATGAGCTTTGGCAACTAACAATTGCCAAAAGCTTCTCTGATCGTAACATTGGGGAGTTTCTGACGCTCTGCTTCCATCCCCGTAGATAGCTGATGAGTCTGAGGTGACGTGCAGACGAAACTAGCTAGTCCTATCATAGTCGGGTTCACTCCACAGGGAGTGTAAGTGTGATGAAAGTTAAGTGGAATAAAAACGTTGTGTTATAAAAGAAATTAAAATATAACCAACGTATGACCTCGAGTAATTCAATAACACTACAATTATTGTTTAACAGGTCGATACAAAACCAACATAAACAAAAGGGATCCACTCGCCCAAAAATTCAGCAATTAAAAACAATCTTCAACTATTTGTTGTATTTACCAGTCTTCATATCGAAAAACCGAAGGTTTTTCAACAGACAAAACACTGAAAACCTTCACACACTGATGGAAGCTTTAACGACAGAACTCCACCTATGTTAAAACCATTGAACTTTTGCAACTAACAATTGCCAAAAGCTTCTCTGATCGTAACATTGGGGAGTTTCTGACGCTCTGCTTCCATCCCCGAAGATAGCTGATGAGTCTGAGGTGACGTGCAGACGAAACCAGCTAGTCCTATCATAGTCGGGTTCACTCCCAGGGAGTGTAAGTGTGATGAAAGTTAAGTGGAATAAAAACGTTGTGTTATAAAAGAAATTAAAATATAACCAACGTATGACCTCGAGTAATTCAATAACACTACAATTATTGTTTAACAGGTCGATACAAAACCAACATAAACAAAAGGGATCCACTCGCCCAAAAATTCAGCAATTAAAAACAATCTTCAACTATTTGTTGTATTTACCAGTCTGCATATCGAAAAAACCGAAGGTTTTTCAACAGTCAAAACACTGAAAACCTTCACACACTGATAGAAGCTTTAACGACAGAACTCCACCTATGTTAAAACCAATGAACTTTGGCAACTAACAATTGCTAAAAGCTTCTCTGATCGTAACATTGGGGAGTTTCTGACGCTCTGCTTCCATCCCCGTAGATAGCTGATGAGTCTGAGGTGACGTGCAGACGAAACTAGCTAGTCCTATCATAGTCGGGTTCACTCCCCAGGGAGTGTAAGTGTGATGAAAGTTATGTGGAATAAAAACGTTGTGTTATAAAAGAAATTAAAATATAACCAACGTATGACCACGAGTAATTCAATAACACTACAATTATTGTTTAACAGGTCGATACAAAACCAACATAAACAAAAGGGATCCACTCGCCCAAAAATTCAGCAATTAAAAACAATCTTCAACTATTTGTTGTATTTACCAGTCTGCATATCGAAAAACCGAAGGTTTTTCAACAGACAAAACACTGAAAACCTTCACACACTGATAGAAGCTTTAACGACAGAACTCCACCTATGTTAAAACCAATGAGCTTTGGCAACTAACAATTGCCAAAAGCTTCTCTGATCGTAACATTGGGGAGTTTCTGACGCTCTGCTTCCATCCCCGTAGATAGCTGATGAGTCTGAGGTGACGTGCAGACGAAACTAGCTAGTCCTATCATAGTCGGGTTCACTCCCAGGGAGTGTAAGTGTGATGAAAGTTAAGTGGAATAAAAACGTTGTGTTATAAAAGAAATTAAAGTATAACCAACGTATGACCTCGAGTAATTCAATAACACTACAATTATTGTTTAACAGGTCGATATAAAACCAACATAAACAAAAGGGATCCACTCGCCCAAAAATTCAGCAATTAAAAACAATCTTCAACTATTTGTTGTATTTACCAGTCTTCATATCGAAAAAACCGAAGGTTTTTCAACAGACAAAACACTGAAAACCTTCACACACTGATGGAAGCTTTAACGACAGAACTCCACCTATGTTAAAACCATTGAACTTTTGCAACTAACAATTGCCAAAAGCTTCTCTGATCGTAACATTGGGGAGTTTCTGACGCTCTGCTTCCATCCCCGAAGATAGCTGATGAGTCTGAGGTGACGTGCAGACGAAACCAGCTAGTCCTATCATAGTCGGGTTCACTCCCCAGAGAGTGTAAGTGTGATGAAAGTTAAGTGGAATAAAAACGTTGTGTTATAAAAAGAATTTAAAATATAACCAACGTATGACCTCGAGTAATTCAATAACACTACAATTATTGTTTAACAGGTCGATACAAAACCAACATAAACAAAAGGGATCCACTCGCCCAAAAATTCAGCAATTAAAAACAATTGTTCGCGCACTTTGCGTTTTTTTTGTTTGGTTAACTAGTGTAAGGCGGGAGCGGGAGCACAATAAAGATCTAATCGCTCTCGCGAATTCGCCCCGTCTCTCGCCCCCTTCGTTAAGTTAGGTTTAAGCGTCGATATATTGAAATTAAATGTTAGTTGTTATATGAACATCGTTCTGATCAAACTCCTTTTCGTCGCCATCGCCAAAAAATAAATTCTTCCCTGCGTTCACAAGTTTCGCGTTTATTAATACAAAACAGTATTAAATTTTCATGGTGACCCCGACGTGATCTGCAGTGGAACGCGAGTGTATTTTTGGTGAAAAAACAAATTAAAAACAATAAATCGCGCCGGCTTTAAAACATTGAAGTTGTTGTTGCCGCTGCTTTAATTCGTCGTTGTTGCCGCTGCTTTAATTCGTCGTTGCTGCCGCTGGACAATTTGACCGCTGCGCCACGTTAACTGGACCAGAAGTTGTTGTTGCCGCTGCTTGTCGCCAATTGCTGCCAACGAAGGAAGGCATATGGATTCGAAGAGGGAAGTTGCCGACGGATGTGTATCGTCCCACCAGGTATAGAGTGTTAAAAGTTGAAAGTTAATCTGTGGCGTGTTCTAAATTGTGTTTTGGCCCATCTTTCAACTTTTTGCATTCG
Source organism: Drosophila fuyamai (assembly GCA_018153365.1). Lineage (NCBI taxonomy): Eukaryota > Metazoa > Arthropoda > Insecta > Diptera > Drosophilidae > Drosophila > Drosophila fuyamai. The sequence goes on along the minus strand of JAECXW010000766.1, from coordinate 26,388 downwards.
TGTGAAAAATTCGGTAGATAGCGAGCATTCTAACCAAGACATAAATAAAACTTGCATGTACTAACAATTATAATTCTGATATATACATCCATACATATTTACATATTTCGAATTATTCATACATAAGTAAGTGAATCGCTTTGGACCAAAATAAAATAAATATTTGTCGGCATCCTGGTTTTTTTTTTAAAAAATAAAATTCCCCCATTTCTCGTCGTTGTGAACACCAATTATAGCTGTGCAAAAAATTAAAAAGGCAAAAGTTGAGACTTGTGGAAAGTTATAATTCGAGAATTAAATCCCCGGCAAATTTTCTGCCGCGCATTTTCGTCAAATTTCCCTCGCTTTTCGCCATTTCCCGCGCTTTTAAGCGTCAGGTTTATATATTCGTTGCCCTTAGTTATCGGTCAGTGCATCATCCTCCGTTAGCATTGCGTTGAGCACCGCCAGCCGGACACACATACACACACACACAGACAACGCAGCCCGTTCTTTCGAGTTCTCTTTCGTCGTTTTCGTTTTCGATCGCTGGAACGGTGCAAGCGTTGCCGCTGCCTAAACGTTTGTTCGTTTTTTGGTGTTTGAGTTTGGCGTGTGCTCCCCTACACTACGTGCGCTCGGCATATTAAATTGAATTATTAAATAATTTAGGATTCCTTAAATTAATTCCTTTTAAATAACTCCCCTACACTGCTTGCGTTCAGCTTATTCCTCTCGTTGGTTATTATTATTTAAATTTAATAAATTTAAAAACAAAATTTTTTGTACACATTTACATATAATTAAAAAAAAAAAAAAATAATAAATTAAATTAAATTTAAAAATCTTCGATACCAAAAAAAAAAAAAAAAAATGCTTAAATCAGAAAGCAACAACCAGAAAATCGAAGAATTGAAAAACCAACGAGATGGATATATGAGGAGTATAGAGCGAACGCAAAGATATTTAAATGAGGGTCGATTCTCTTTAAATACGGTTGAGTTAGAATGTCGATTAGAAATCCTAAATACGCACATCGAAAATGCTTCGCTTATACAAAATAAAATTGAAGCGAAAGATGGAGATGATGAGTACCGCGAAGAGTTAGAAGAGACTGCGATAATAGCAAAATCGTTGCTAATTTCCCTAATTGCGGAAACAAAGCGTAAGAGCGTTGACAATTCCGCTCCGCCGGCAACGCGCACACCCCAATGCCGTTTGCCGAGCGTCGCTCTTCCAACCTTCAGCGGAAAACATTCCGAATTTAAAAATTTTATAAGCCTTTTCGAAACTTTTGTTGACAAAGATGACACGCTGCACGATATCGAAAAATTCAACCATCTAATATCGTGTTTGGCTGGAGACGCGCTAGGAACAGTCAGGGCATTCCAAGTTACCGCGGATAATTATCCAAAAGCTCTGGCTAGCCTAAGGCGGGTGTACGATAATGATTGTTTAATTTTCTTTGACAATATATCGACACTGTTTAATCTGCCAAAGATTGCCCAGCCATCAGCTACCGCCTTGAGAAACCTGATCGACACAGTCACAGCGCTGTACGATTCTCTTTTGTCCATTGGGGATGACAAACGTATTACGAATGCCATCCTCATCCATCTAGTAATGGGCAAAGTCGATGCAGGAACTAAAAGAAAATGGGAAGAACAATTGGATTATACCTCGCTTCCTCTTTGGAGCGAGTGTGAGTCGGCCCTGAACAAGCGCTATCAGCATATGGTTGCCGAAGAAGCGTGTAAGCCAAAAATTGTTCAGCAGAGCCAGGCTTATCCAAAGAAGAATGGAAACAGGAGTTTTTCGTTTGTTGCTGCCATGGACGACCGCGAAGTATGCGTGTTTTGCAACTCAGCAGAACATCAAGTAGGAAATTGCACTGCTTTTGCTGCCCTAACAGTTCAGCAAAGATTCGATTTCGCAAAAAAGGCTCCCTTGTGCATTAACTGCCTTCGTAAGGGCCACACGGTAAAAAGATGCAAATCGAAGAGATGCAGGGTGTGTAAGTCCTCACACCACACATTGCTGCACATTTATTCGCCATCAAATCTCGCGTTGCCACCTCCTCCTCAGCCCACGCTCTTGCAGAATACTCCATCCACTTCGCATGTCTTGCATGCGACTGCATCGGATAGAGTTATTCTTGCCACAGCCATCGTGAGCGTCCAAACAAAAAGTGGCGAATTAGTTTTGGCTCGAGCGTTGCTCGATTCTGGTTCACAAGTAAATTTTGTGACCGACGAGCTCGCTCAGAGACTTCAGATTAAGAGAGAGGACGTGTGTTTGAGCTTGCGGGGCATTGGTGGAACTAATGCTCAAGCAACCAAGAAAATACACACGATAGTCAAGTCGCGAGTGGGTAGCAGTCAATTGTCGTCCGAATTTTACATACTAAAAAATATTTCTGGTTATCATCCGGATCAAACGGTGAACACCAGCGGCTGGAGGGTGCCTGAAAATATTCAATTGGCAGATCCATTCTTCTTCAAGCCCCAAAAATAGACATGCTTATAGGCGCAGACTCGTTCTTTGAACTATTGTCAGTCGGCCAGATAAAGCAAGGTCCTGAGTTTCCCATTTTGCAGAAAACAGTTCTCGGCTGGATAGTGTCAGGGAGATGTGCCTCAGAAAAAATAAGAAATGCTGAAAAGTTGGTACATCTCAGCTGCCAGGAGGAAGTGTTGGAGTCAATAGACACAACCCTGCAGAAATTTTGGTCTGTGGAGGACTTGCCGCCCAAGGCCAAGGTCCATACTCCTGAGCAGCAACTTTGTGAGCAACACTTTGAGAAAAATACTCAAAGATTGTCGTCCGGAAGATTTTCGGTTCGTTTGCCGTTCAAATCTGACCCGAACACTCTTGGTTCATCATATGAAGTTGCGAAACGTAGATTTTTGTCGCTTGAAAGAAGATTATCCAAAGATCCTTCTTTAAAAAAGATGTATCTGGAATTCATGGAAGAATATGAAGCCATGGGCCACATGTCTTCCACTGACAATAAAATTCCAGACAGTTCGCACTATTTCATTCCGCACCAATGCGTGCTGCGACCTCAAAGCACCTCGACAAAGTTGAGAGTGGTATTCGACGCCTCGAGCCGTACATCGACGCAGGTCGCGTTGAATGACATCTTGATGGTTGGCCCCACCATCCAAGAGGAGCTGTATTCGACCCTTCTTCGGTTCAGACTGCACAAGTTTGCGCTTGCAGCAGACGTAAAAAAGATGTATCGTCAAGTAATGGTTGACGAAGCTGACCGAAACTTTCAGCTCATAGTGTGGAGACGAGATCCATCTGAGTCTCTAAAAATCTTCAAGCTGAACACCGTGACTTATGGAACTTCGCCAGCACCCTATCTGGCGATTCGGTGTTTAATGCGGCTTGGAGAGATCGCGCAGGATTCGTGTCCAAAAGCCGCTAAGGTCATTCAGAATGACTTTTATGTTGACGATTTGTTGACTGGCGCCAGATGCGTTGAGGACCTGCTAAGCCTTCGAGACGAAGTTTCTCAGGTATTGCAAGAGGCAGGATTTGAATTGGCAAAGTGGTTTTCTAACTGCCCAGAGTTGTCCGCATCTGAAAGCGCTGTCATGCCGCTAACGGCAGACTCAGACGTAACTAAAACCCTTGGCGTGGTTTGGTTGCCGGGTAAAGATTACTTTCAATTTCGGTTGGATGACTCTTTCCTGGATCTTCGTGCGACAAAACGAAACATACTGTCGGTGACTGCCCGACTTTTCGATCCGCTTGGCCTATTGTGTCCTCTAGTGACTAGGGCAAAAATGTTGTTGCAGGAACTGTGGCTTCGAAAGTTAGACTGGGACGAGTCGCTGCCGATGCAACTGCAGACATCTTGGGAAGCCTTTAAGAGAACGCTATTGCAGCTGCCCAAGATCAAGGTATCGCGATTCGTTCATACAGACGCCAAAGTCCCGGCAGAAATACATGGTTTCGCTGACGCTTCCATGCGAGCATATGGAGCGTGCATCTACGTTCGAACTAGTACCGCTGAAGGTTTAAAAGTATCTTTATTGACAGCAAAATCCAAAGTAGCTCCCCTCAAGACGAAAACTTTGCCTCGCCTTGAGTTGTGCGCAGCTCACCTTCTTGCGGATCTTTATAATCGTGTAAGACCATTGCTCAATTTTCCGATTACAAAAGTGTTCCTCTGGACGGATTCGGAGATCACTTTGCATTGGATCAAAACGCATCCTTCGTCGTTGTCAGTTTTTGTCTCAAACCGAGTGGCGGAGATTCAAGAGTGGTCGGAAAAAGCAATCTGGAGACATGTCCCCACGAAAGGAAACCCAGCGGACATTGTGTCACGGGGATGTGACGTTGAGGAACTTACAGCCTCCATTTGGTTCGCTGGGCCGTCCTTTTTGCTCGATGCAGAAAAAGATTGGCCTGTAAATCGACACTTCGAAGTACCTGCTGATGTCGTGTCGATGGAATTACGCAAATCAGCATTGGCGCTTGTGGTAATTCCAGAGCCCAATTATGTGCTTCAGAAAATAGAATCCTTTTCGTCGCACATAAGGCTTCTAAGGGTTTTCGTGTGGGTCTTACGGTTTATTCAAAGGTGTAAAAAGGTGTCGCAGCCCTTTGAAAAAGTATAACACCAAGAGAACTGAATTTTGCGTTCGAGAAAATAGTGGAAGTGATCCAATCTCACGAGTTCAGTGACGACATGGGTAAAATTCGAAAAAATAAACCGGTAGCAACGAATATACAAAAACTAAGCCCTTTTCTTCAGGAGAAAAAATTAGATTGGTGTTCCTCGACATTGCTGCGAGTTGGGGGTCGGTTATTGAATACTCCTATCCCGTACGAAGCCAAATTCCCGTTGTTGTTGTCGAAAGGCTCACAGTTTGTTAAAACGTACGTGTCCTACCTGCACGTTACAAATTGTCATGCTGGCCCTCGAGCTCTTGTAAGTCTGTTGCGAGAAAAGATATGGTTGGTTAATGCGCAGGAAGTTTGCCGCAGAACAGTTCGTTCTTGCATTCGTTGCTTTCGGTGCAAGCCGCAACTCTTGACGCAAGTCATGGGGAACTTGCCATCAGACAGACTTCGAGCTCTCCGCCCCTTTAATATCTGTGGTGTTGATTTTTGTGGCCCATTCAACACAACGTATCGTATCCGTGGCAAGCCACCGTACAAATCATACGTGGCATTGTTTGTATGTTTTGCGTCCAAAGCGGTCCACTTAGAGTTAGTGTCTGACCTCACCACTGATGCGTTTTTGTTGGCATTCCAAAGGTTCGTGAGTCGACGCGGGATTCCGGAGAAGGTGTGGTGCGACAACGCGACGAACTTCGTCGGAGCCGATCGCCACATGAGAGAGTTCCGGGCCCGTCTGGAGGAGCAGGGGGCGGTATCGCAACATTCGCATTAAGAAAAGGATGCGAGTTTGCGTTCATACCGCCCAGAGCACCTCACTTCGGCGGACTTTGGGAGGCAGGTGTGAAGTCTGCAAAGCACCTGTTCCTTCGGACGGTCGGCGAAGACATCCTGACCGCGGAGGAGCTCGGAACTCTCCTCACCAGCGTGGAGGCCGTGCTCAACTCCAGGCCCCTCGGAGCGATCAGCACAGACCCCAACGACGGCGAAGCCCTAAGCCCAGGCCATCTCCTGATCGGCGGGCCCCTCCTAGCTCCACCCTCAGCAGCGCTCCCGGACCAAGTCAGCCCAACCTGCTTACGACGATGGCGCAGTGTCTCGTCTCTCAGGCACAGGTTTTGGCAGCGTTGGTCCCGGGAGTACGTCTCGAGCCTCCAGGCAAAAAACAAGTGGCACCAGGAGGTCCAAAACGTCGACGTGGGAGCTCTCGTCGTCGTCGCCGAGGACAACCTTCCGCCGCAGCAGTGGATGACCGGGCGGATCGTGGCGGTGCACGTCGGCGCTGACGGCAAGGTCCGAGTGGCGGACGTGAAGACGAAGGATGGGACGTATCGGGGGGGGGGTGCATAGGCTGGCGGTGCTTCCAGTGGCATGCTGAAGACGGCGGTCCTTCAGAGGGGGCGGTGTTCGCGCACTTTGCGTTTTTTTTTTGTTTGGTTAACTAGTGTAAGGCGGGAGCGGGAGCACAATAAAGATCTAATCGCTCTCGCGAATTCGCCCCGTCTCTCGCCCCTTCGTTAAGTTAGGTTTAAGCGTCGATATATTGAAATTAAATGTTAGTTGTTATATGAACATCGTTCTGATCAAACTCCTTTTCGTCGCCATCGCCAAAAAATAAATTCTTCCCTGCGTTCACAAGTTTCGCGTTTATTAATACAAAACAGTATTAAATTTTCAACAATCTTCAACTATTTGTTGTATTTACCAGTCTGCATATCGAAAAAACGAGGGTTTTTCAACAGACAAAACACTGAAAACTTTCACACACTGATAGAAGCTTTAACGACAGAACTCCACCTATGTTAAAACCAATGAACTTTGGCAACTCACAATTGCCAAAAAGCTTCTCTGATCGTAACATTGGGGAGTTTCTGACGCTCTGCTTCCATCCCCGTAGATAGCTGATGAGTCTGAGGTGACGTGCAGACGAAACTAGCTAGTCCTATCATAGTCGGGTTCACTCCCCAGGGAGTGTAAGTGTGATGAAAGTTAAGTGGAATAAATCGTTGTGTTATAGAAGAAATTAAAATATAACCAACGTATGACCTCGAGTAATTCAATAACACTACAATTATTGTTTAACAGGTCGATACAAAACCAACATAAACAAAAGGGATCCACTCGCCCAAAAATTCAGCAATTAAAAACAATCTTCAACTACTTGTTGTATTTACCAGTCTGCATATCGAAAAAACGGAGGGTTTTTCAACAGACAAAACACTGAAAACTTTCACACACTGATAGAAGCTTTAACGACAGAACTCCACCTATGTTAAAACCAATGAACTTTGGCAACTCACAATTGCCAAAAAGCTTCTCTGATCGTAACATTGGGGAGTTTCTGACGCTCTGCTTCCATCCCCGTAGATAGCTGATGAGTCTGAGGTGACGTGCAGACGAAACTAGCTAGTCCTATCATAGTCGGGTTCACTCCCCAGGGAGTGTAAGTGTGATGAAAGTTAAGTGGAATAAATCGTTGTGTTATAGAAGAAATTAAAATATAACCAACGTATGACCTCGAGTAATTCAATAACACTACAATTATTGTTTAACAGGTCGATACAAAACCAACATAAACAAAAGGGATCCACTCGCCCAAAAATTCAGCAATTAAAAACAATCTTCAACTATTTGTTGTATTTACCAGTCTGCATATCGAAAAAACCGAGGGTTTTTCAACAGACAAAACACTGAAAACTTTCACACACTGATAGAAGCTTTAACGACAGAACTCCACCTATGTTAAAACCAATGAACTTTGGCAACTCACAATTGCCAAAAAGCTTCTCTGATCGTAACATTGGGGAGTTTCTGACGCTCTGCTTCCATCCCCGTAGATAGCTGATGAGTCTGAGGTGACGTGCAGACGAAACTAGCTAGTCCTATCATAGTCGGGTTCACTCCCCAGGGAGTGTAAGTGTGATGAAAGTTAAGTGGAATAAATCGTTGTGTTATAGAAGAAATTAAAATATAACCAACGTATGACCTCGAGTAATTCAATAACACTACAATTATTGTTTAACAGGTCGATACAAAACCAACATAAACAAAAGGGATCCACTCGCCCAAAAATTCAGCAATTAAAAACAATCTTCAACTATTTGTTGTATTTACCAGTCTGCATATCGAAAAAACCGAGGGTTTTTCAACAGACAAAACACTGAAAACTTTCACACACTGATAGAAGCTTTAACGACAGAACTCCACCTATGTTAAAACCAATGAACTTTGGCAACTCACAATTGCCAAAAAGCTTCTCTGATCGTAACATTGGGGAGTTTCTGACGCTCTGCTTCCATCCCCGTAGATAGCTGATGAGTCTGAGGTGACGTGCAGACGAAACTAGCTAGTCCTATCATAGTCGGGTTCACTCCCCAGGGAGTGTAAGTGTGATGAAAGTTAAGTGGAATAAATCGTTGTGTTATAGAAGAAATTAAAATATAACCAACGTATGACCTCGAGTAATTCAATAACACTACAATTATTGTTTAACAGGTCGATACAAAACCAACATAAACAAAAGGGATCCACTCGCCCAAAAATTCAGCAATTAAAAACAATCTTCAACTATTTGTTGTATTTACCAGTCTGCATATCGAAAAAACCGAGGGTTTTTCAACAGACAAAACACTGAAAACTTTCACACACTGATAGAAGCTTTAACGACAGAACTCCACCTATGTTAAAACCAATGAACTTTGGCAACTCACAATTGCCAAAAAGCTTCTCTGATCGTAACATTGGGGAGTTTCTGACGCTCTGCTTCCATCCCCGTAGATAGCTGATGAGTCTGAGGTGACGTGCAGACGAAACTAGCTAGTCCTATCATAGTCGGGTTCACTCCCCAGGAAGTGTAAGTGTGATGAAAGTTAAGTGGAATAAATCGTTGTGTTATAGAAGAAATTAAAATATAACCAACGTATGACCTCGAGTAATTCAATAACACTACAATTATTGTTTAACAGGTCGATACAAAACCAACATAAACAAAAGGGATCCACTCGCCCAAAAATTCAGCAATTAAAAACAATCTTCAACTATTTGTTGTATTTACCAGTCTGCATATCGAAAAAACCGAGGGTTTTTCAACAGACAAAACACTGAAAACTTTCACACACTGATAGAAGCTTTAACGACAGAACTCCACCTATGTTAAAACCAATGAACTTTGGCAACTCACAATTGCCAAAAAGCTTCTCTGATCGTAACATTGGGGAGTTTCTGACGCTCTGCTTCCATCCCCGTAGATAGCTGATGAGTCTGAGGTGACGTGCAGACGAAACTAGCTAGTCCTATCATAGTCGGGTTCACTCCCCAGGGAGTGTAAGTGTGATGAAAGTTAAGTGGAATAAATCGTTGTGTTATAGAAGAAATTAAAATATAACCAACGTATGACCTCGAGTAATTCAATAACACTACAATTATTGTTTAACAGGTCGATACAAAACCAACATAAACAAAAGGGATCCACTCGCCCAAAAATTCAGCAATTAAAAACAATCTTCAACTATTTGTTGTATTTACCAGTCTGCATATCGAAAAAACCGAGGGTTTTTCAACAGACAAAACACTGAAAACTTTCACACACTGATAGAAGCTTTAACGACAGAACTCCACCTATGTTAAAACCAATGAACTTTGGCAACTCACAATTGCCAAAAAGCTTCTCTGATCGTAACATTGGGGAGTTTCTGACGCTCTGCTTCCATCCCCGTAGATAGCTGATGAGTCTGAGGTGACGTGCAGACGAAACTAGCTAGTCCTATCATAGTCGGGTTCACTCCCCAGGGAGTGTAAGTGTGATGAAAGTTAAGTGGAATAAATCGTTGTGTTATAGAAGAAATTAAAATATAACCAACGTATGACCTCGAGTAATTCAATAACACTACAATTATTGTTTAACAGGTCGATACAAAACCAACATAAACAAAAGGGATCCACTCGCCCAAAAATTCAGCAATTAAAAACAATCTTCAACTATTTGTTGTATTTACCAGTCTGCATATCGAAAAAACCGAGGGTTTTTCAACAGACAAAACACTGAAAACTTTCACACACTGATAGAAGCTTTAACGACAGAACTCCACCTATGTTAAAACCAATGAACTTTGGCAACTCACAATTGCCAAAAAGCTTCTCTGATCGTAACATTGGGGAGTTTCTGACGCTCTGCTTCCATCCCCGTAGATAGCTGATGAGTCTGAGGTGACGTGCAGACGAAACTAGCTAGTCCTATCATAGTCGGGTTCACTCCCCAGGGAGTGTAAGTGTGATGAAAGTTAAGTGGAATAAATCGTTGTGTTATAGAAGAAATTAAAATATAACCAACGTATGACCTCGAGTAATTCAATAACACTACAATTATTGTTTAACAGGTCGATACAAAACCAACATAAACAAAAGGGATCCACTCGCCCAAAAATTCAGCAATTAAAAACAATCTTCAACTATTTGTTGTATTTACCAGTCTGCATATCGAAAAAACCGAGGGTTTTTCAACAGACAAAACACTGAAAACTTTCACACACTGATAGAAGCTTTAACGACAGAACTCCACCTATGTTAAAACCAATGAACTTTGGCAACTCACAATTGCCAAAAAGCTTCTCTGATCGTAACATTGGGGAGTTTCTGACGCTCTGCTTCCATCCCCGTAGATAGCTGATGAGTCTGAGGTGACGTGCAGACGAAACTAGCTAGTCCTATCATAGTCGGGTTCACTCCCCAGGGAGTGTAAGTGTGATGAAAGTTAAGTGGAATAAATCGTTGTGTTATAGAAGAAATTAAAATATAACCAACGTATGACCTCGAGTAATTCAATAACACTACAATTATTGTTTAACAGGTCGATACAAAACCAACATAAACAAAAGGGATCCACTCGCCCAAAAATTCAGCAATTAAAAACAATCTTCAACTATTTGTTGTATTTACCAGTCTGCATATCGAAAAAACCGAGGGTTTTTCAACAGACAAAACACTGAAAACTTTCACACACTGATAGAAGCTTTAACGACAGAACTCCACCTATGTTAAAACCAATGAACTTTGGCAACTCACAAATGCCAAAAAGCTTCTCTGATCGTAACATTGGGGAGTTTCTGACGCTCTGCTTCCATCCCCGTAGATAGCTGATGAGTCTGAGGTGACGTGCAGACGAAACTAGCTAGTCCTATCATAGTCGGGTTCACTCCCCAGGGAGTGTAAGTGTGATGAAAGTTAAGTGGAATAAATCGTTGTGTTATAGAAGAAATTAAAATATAACCAACGTATGACCTCGAGTAATTCAATAACACTACAATTATTGTTTAACAGGTCGATACAAAACCAACATAAACAAAAGGGATCCACTCGCCCAAAAATTCAGCAATTAAAAACAATCTTCAACTATTTGTTGTATTTACCAGTCTGCATATCGAAAAAACCGAGGGTTTTTCAACAGACAAAACACTGAAAACTTTCACACACTGATAGAAGCTTTAACGACAGAACTCCACCTATGTTAAAACCAATGAACTTTGGCAACTCACAATTGCCAAAAAGCTTCTCTGATCGTAACATTGGGGAGTTTCTGACGCTCTGCTTCCATCCCCGTAGATAGCTGATGAGTCTGAGGTGACGTGCAGACGAAACTAGCTAGTCCTATCATAGTCGGGTTCACTCCCCAGGGAGTGTAAGTGTGATGAAAGTTAAGTGGAATAAATCGTTGTGTTATAGAAGAAATTAAAATATAACCAACGTATGACCTCGAGTAATTCAATAACACTACAATTATTGTTTAACAGGTCGATACAAAACCAACATAAACAAAAGGGATCCACTCGCCCAAAAATTCAGCAATTAAAAACAATCTTCAACTATTTGTTGTATTTACCAGTCTGCATATCGAAAAAAACCGAGGGTTTTTCAACAGACAAAACACTGAAAACTTTCACACACTGATAGAAGCTTTAACGACAGAACTCCACCTATGTTAAAACCAATGAACTTTGGCAACTCACAATTGCCAAAAAGCTTCTCTGATCGTAACATTGGGGAGTTTCTGACGCTCTGCTTCCATCCCCGTAGATAGCTGATGAGTCTGAGGTGACGTGCAGACGAAACTAGCTAGTCCTATCATAGTCGGGTTCACTCCCCAGGGAGTGTAAGTGTGATGAAAGTTAAGTGGAATAAATCGTTGTGTTATAGAAGAAATTAAAATATAACCAACGTATGACCTCGAGTAATTCAATAACACTACAATTATTGTTTAACAGGTCGATACAAAACCAACATAAACAAAAGGGATCCACTCGCCCAAAAATTCAGCAATTAAAAACAATCTTCAACTATTTGTTGTATTTACCAGTCTGCATATCGAAAAAAAACCGAGGGTTTTTCAACAGACAAAACACTGAAAACTTTCACACACTGATAGAAGCTTTAACGACAGAACTCCACCTATGTTAAAACCAATGAACTTTGGCAACTCACAATTGCCAAAAAGCTTCTCTGATCGTAACATTGGGGAGTTTCTGACGCTCTGCTTCCATCCCCGTAGATAGCTGATGAGTCTGAGGTGACGTGCAGACGAAACTAGCTAGTCCTATCATAGTCGGGTTCACTCCCCAGGGAGTGTAAGTGTGATGAAAGTTAAGTGGAATAAATCGTTGTGTTATAGAAGAAATTAAAATATAACCAACGTATGACCTCGAGTAATTCAATAACACTACAATTATTGTTTAACAGGTCGATACAAAACCAACATAAACAAAAGGGATCCACTCGCCCAAAAATTCAGCAATTAAAAACAATCTTCAACTATTTGTTGTATTTACCAGTCTGCATATCGAAAAAACCGAGGGTTTTTCAACAGACAAAACACTGAAAACTTTCACACACTGATAGAAGCTTTAACGACAGAACTCCACCTATGTTAAAACCAATGAACTTTGGCAACTCACAATTGCCAAAAAGCTTCTCTGATCGTAACATTGGGGAGTTTCTGACGCTCTGCTTCCATCCCCGTAGATAGCTGATGAGTCTGAGGTGACGTGCAGACGAAACTAGCTAGTCCTATCATAGTCGGGTTCACTCCCCAGGGAGTGTAAGTGTGATGAAAGTTAAGTGGAATAAATCGTTGTGTTATAGAAGAAATTAAAATATAACCAACGTATGACCTCGAGTAATTCAATAACACTACAATTATTGTTTAACAGGTCGATACAAAACCAACATAAACAAAAGGGATCCACTCGCCCAAAAATTCAGCAATTAAAAACAATCTTCAACTATTTGTTGTATTTACCAGTCTGCATATCGAAAAAACCGAGGGTTTTTCAACAGACAAAACACTGAAAACTTTCACACACTGATAGAAGCTTTAACGACAGAACTCCACCTATGTTAAAACCAATGAACTTTGGCAACTCACAATTGCCAAAAAGCTTCTCTGATCGTAACATTGGGGAGTTTCTGACGCTCTGCTTCCATCCCCGTAGATAGCTGATGAGTCTGAGGTGACGTGCAGACGAAACTAGCTAGTCCTATCATAGTCGGGTTCACTCCCCAGGGAGTGTAAGTGTGATGAAAGTTAAGTGGAATAAATCGTTGTGTTATAGAAGAAATTAAAATATAACCAACGTATGACCTCGAGTAATTCAATAACACTACAATTATTGTTTAACAGGTCGATACAAAACCAACATAAACAAAAGGGATCCACTCGCCCAAAAATTCAGCAATTAAAAACAATCTTCAACTATTTGTTGTATTTACCAGTCTGCATATCGAAAAAACCGAGGGTTTTTCAACAGACAAAACACTGAAAACTTTCACACACTGATAGAAGCTTTAACGACAGAACTCCACCTATGTTAAAACCAATGAACTTTGGCAACTCACAATTGCCAAAAAGCTTCTCTGATCGTAACATTGGGGAGTTTCTGACGCTCTGCTTCCATCCCCGTAGATAGCTGATGAGTCTGAGGTGACGTGCAGACGAAACTAGCTAGTCCTATCATAGTCGGGTTCACTCCCCAGGGAGTGTAAGTGTGATGAAAGTTAAGTGGAATAAATCGTTGTGTTATAGAAGAAATTAAAATATAACCAACGTATGACCTCGAGTAATTCAATAACACTACAATTATTGTTTAACAGGTCGATACAAAACCAACATAAACAAAAGGGATCCACTCGCCCAAAAATTCAGCAATTAAAAACAATCTTCAACTATTTGTTGTATTTACCAGTCTGCATATCGAAAAAACCGAGGGTTTTTCAACAGACAAAACACTGAAGACTTTCACACACTGATAGAAGCTTTAACGGCAGAACTCCACCTATGTTAAAACCAATGAACTTTGGCAACTCACAATTGCCAAAAAGCTTCTCTGATCGTAACATTGGGGAGTTTCTGACGCTCTGCTGATGAGTCTGAGGTGACGTGCAGACGAAACTAGCTAGTCCTATCATAGTCGGGTTCACTCCCCAGGGAGTGTAAGTGTGATGAAAGTTAAGTGGAATAAATCGTTGTGTTATAGAAGAAATTAAAATATAACCAACGTATGACCTCGAGTAATTCAATAACACTACAATTATTGTTTAACAGGTCGATACAAAACCAACATAAACAAAAGGGATCCACTCGCCCAAAAATTCAGCAATTAAAAACAATCTTCAACTATTTGTTGTATTTACCAGTCTGCATATCGAAAAAACCGAGGGTTTTTCAACAGACAAAACACTGAAAACTTTCACACACTGATAGAAGCTTTAACGGCAGAACTCCACCTATGTTAAAACCAATGAACTTTGGCAACTCACAATTGCCAAAAAGCTTCTCTGATCGTAACATTGGGGAGTTTCTGACGCTCTGCTGATGAGTCTGAGGTGACGTGCAGACGAAACTAGCTAGTCCTATCATAGTCGGGTTCACTCCCCAGGGAGTGTAAGTGTGATGAAAGTTAAGTGGAATAAATCGTTGTGTTATAGAAGAAATTAAAATATAACCAACGTATGACCTCGAGTAATTCAATAACACTACAATTATTGTTTAACAGGTCGATACAAAACCAACATAAACAAAAGGGATCCACTCGCCCAAAAATTCAGCAATTAAAAACAATCTTCAACTATTTGTTGTATTTACCAGTCTGCATATCGAAAAAACCGAGGGTTTTTCAACAGACAAAACACTGAAAACTTTCACACACTGATAGAAGCTTTAACGACAGAACTCCACCTATGTTAAAACCAATGAACTTTGGCAACTCACAATTGCCAAAAAGCTTCTCTGATCGTAACATTGGGGAGTTTCTGACGCTCTGCTTCCATCCCCGTAGATAGCTGATGAGTCTGAGGTGACGTGCAGACGAAACTAGCTAGTCCTATAATAGTCGGGTTCACTCCCCAGGGAGTGTAAGTGTGATGAAAGTTAAGTGGAATAAATCGTTGTGTTATAGAAGAAATTAAAATATAACCAACGTATGACCTCGAGTAATTCAATAACACTACAATTATTGTTTAACAGGTCGATACAAAACCAACATAAACAAAAGGGATCCACTCGCCCAAAAATTCAGCAATTAAAAACAATCTTCAACTATTTGTTGTATTTACCAGTCTGCATATCGAAAAAACCGAGGGTTTTTCAACAGACAAAACACTGAAAACTTTCACACACTGATAGAAGCTTTAACGACAGAACTCCACCTATGTTAAAACCAATGAACTTTGGCAACTCACAATTGCCAAAAAGCTTCTCTGATCGTAACATTGGGGAGTTTCTGACGCTCTGCTTCCATCCCCGTAGATAGCTGATGAGTCTGAGGTGACGTGCAGACGAAACTAGCTAGTCCTATAATAGTCGGGTTCACTCCCCAGGGAGTGTAAGTGTGATGAAAGTTAAGTGGAATAAATCGTTGTGTTATAGAAGAAATTAAAATATAACCAACGTATGACCTCGAGTAATTCAATAACACTACAATTATTGTTTAACAGGTCGATACAAAACCAACATAAACAAAAGGGATCCACTCGCCCAAAAATTCAGCAATTAAAAACAATCTTCAACTATTTGTTGTATTTACCAGTCTGCATATCGAAAAAACCGAGGGTTTTTCAACAGACAAAACACTGAAAACTTTCACACACTGATAGAAGCTTTAACGACAGAACTCCACCTATGTTAAAACCAATGAACTTTGGCAACTCACAATTGCCAAAAAGCTTCTCTGATCGTAACATTGGGGAGTTTCTGACGCTCTGCTTCCATCCCCGTAGATAGCTGATGAGTCTGAGGTGACGTGCAGACGAAACTAGCTAGTCCTATCATAGTCGGGTTCACTCCCCAGGGAGTGTAAGTGTGATGAAAGTTAAGTGGAATAAATCGTTGTGTTATAGAAGAAATTAAAATATAACCAACGTATGACCTCGAGTAATTCAATAACACTACAATTATTGTTTAACAGGTCGATACAAAACCAACATAAACAAAAGGGATCCACTCGCCCAAAAATTCAGCAATTAAAAACAATCTTCAACTATTTGTTGTATTTACCAGTCTGCATATCGAAAAAACCGAGGGTTTTTCAACAGACAAAACACTGAAAACTTTCACACACTGATAGAAGCTTTAACGACAGAACTCCACCTATGTTAAAACCAATGAACTTTGGCAACTCACAATTGCCAAAAAGCTTCTCTGATCGTAACATTGGGGAGTTTCTGACGCTCTGCTTCCATCCCCGTAGATAGCTGATGAGTCTGAGGTGACGTGCAGACGAAACTAGCTAGTCCTATCATAGTCGGGTTCACTCCCCAGGGAGTGTAAGTGTGATGAAAGTTAAGTGGAATAAATCGTTGTGTTATAGAAGAAATTAAAATATAACCAACGTATGACCTCGAGTAATTCAATAACACTACAATTATTGTTTAACAGGTCGATACAAAACCAACATAAACAAAAGGGATCCACTCGCCCAAAAATTCAGCAATTAAAAACAATCTTCAACTATTTGTTGTATTTACCAGTCTGCATATCGAAAAAACCGAGGGTTTTTCAACAGACAAAACACTGAAAACTTTCACACACTGATAGAAGCTTTAACGACAGAACTCCACCTATGTTAAAACCAATGAACTTTGGCAACTCACAAATGCCAAAAAGCTTCTCTGATCGTAACATTGGGGAGTTTCTGACGCTCTGCTTCCATCCCCGTAGATAGCTGATGAGTCTGAGGTGACGTGCAGACGAAACTAGCTAGTCCTATCATAGTCGGGTTCACTCCCCAGGGAGTGTAAGTGTGATGAAAGTTAAGTGGAATAAATCGTTGTGTTATAGAAGAAATTAAAATATAACCAACGTATGACCTCGAGTAATTCAATAACACTACAATTATTGTTTAACAGGTCGATACAAAACCAACATAAACAAAAGGGATCCACTCGCCCAAAAATTCAGCAATTAAAAACAATCTTCAACTATTTGTTGTATTTACCAGTCTGCATATCGAAAAAAACAGAGGGTTTTTCAACAGACGAAACACTGAAAACTTTCACACACTGATAGAAGCTTTAACGACAGAACTCCACCTATGTTAAAACCAATGAACTTTGGCAACTCACAAATGCCAAAAAGCTTCTCTGATCGTAACATTGGGGAGTTTCTGACGCTCTGCTTCCATCCCCGTAGATAGCTGATGAGTCTGAGGTGACGTGCAGACGAAACTAGCTAGTCCTATCATAGTCGGGTTCACTCCCCAGGGAGTGTAAGTGTGATGAAAGTTAAGTGGAATAAATCGTTGTGTTATAGAAGAAATTAAAATATAACCAACGTATGACCTCGAGTAATTCAATAACACTACAATTATTGTTTAACAGGTCGATACAAAACCAACATAAACAAAAGGGATCCACTCGCCCAAAAATTCAGCAATTAAAAACAATCTTCAACTATTTGTTGTATTTACCAGTCTGCATATCGAAAAAACCGAGGGTTTTTCAACAGACAAAACACTGAAAACTTTCACACACTGATAGAAGCTTTAACGACAGAACTCCACCTATGTTAAAACCAATGAACTTTGGCAACTCACAAATGCCAAAAAGCTTCTCTGATCGTAACATTGGGGAGTTTCTGACGCTCTGCTTCCATCCCCGTAGATAGCTGATGAGTCTGAGGTGACGTGCAGACGAAACTAGCTAGTCCTATCATAGTCGGGTTCACTCCCCAGGGAGTGTAAGTGTGATGAAAGTTAAGTGGAATAAATCGTTGTGTTATAGAAGAAATTAAAATATAACCAACGTATGACCTCGAGTAATTCAATAACACTACAATTATTGTTTAACAGGTCGATACAAAACCAACATAAACAAAAGGGATCCACTCGCCCAAAAATTCAGCAATTAAAAACAATCTTCAACTATTTGTTGTATTTACCAGTCTGCATATCGAAAAAACCGAGGGTTTTTCAACAGACAAAACACTGAAAACTTTCACACACTGATAGAAGCTTTAACGACAGAACTCCACCTATGTTAAAACCAATGAACTTTGGCAACTCACAATTGCCAAAAAGCTTCTCTGATCGTAACATTGGGGAGTTTCTGACGCTCTGCTTCCATCCCCGTAGATAGCTGATGAGTCTGAGGTGACGTGCAGACGAAACTAGCTAGTCCTATCATAGTCGGGTTCACTCCCCAGGGAGTGTAAGTGTGATGAAAGTTAAGTGGAATAAATCGTTGTGTTATAGAAGAAATTAAAATATAACCAACGTATGACCTCGAGTAATTCAATAACACTACAATTATTGTTTAACAGATCGATACAAAACCAACATAAACAAAAGGGATCCACTCGCCCAAAAATTCAGCAATTAAAAACAATCTTCAACTATTTGTTGTATTTACCAGTCTGCATATCGAAAAAAACGAGGGTTTTTCAACAGACAAAACACTGAAAACTTTCACACACTGATAGAAGCTTTAACGACAGAACTCCACCTATGTTAAAACCAATGAACTTTGGCAACTCACAATTGCCAAAAAGCTTCTCTGATCGTAACATTGGGGAGTTTCTGACGCTCTGCTTCTATCCCCGTAGATAGCTGATGAGTCTGAGGTGACGTGCAGACGAAACTAGCTAGTCCTATCATAGTCGGGTTCACTCCCCAGGGAGTGTAAGTGTGATGAAAGTTAAGTGGAATAAATCGTTGTGTTATTGAAGAAATTAAAATATAACCAACGTATGACCTCGAGTAATTAAATAACACTACAATTATTGTTTAACAGATCGATAAAAAACCAACATAAACAAAAGAGATCCACTTGCCCAAAAATTCAGCAATTAAAAACAATCTTCAACTATTTGTTGCATTTACCAGTCTGCATATCGAAAAAAACGAGGGTTTTTCAACAGACGAAACACTGAAAACATTCACACACTGATAGAAGCTTTAACGACAGAACTCCACCTATGTTAAAACCAACGAACTTTGGCAACTCACAAATGCCAAAAAGCTCCTCTGATCGTAACATTGGGGAGTTTCTGACGCTCTGCTTCTATCCCCGTAGATAGCTGATGAGTCTGAGGTGACGTGCAGACGAAACTAGCTAGTCCTATCATAGTCGGGTTCACTCCCCAGGGAGTGTAAGTGTGATGAAAGTTAAGTGGAATAAATCGTTGTGTTATAGAAGAAATTAAAATATAACCAACGTATGACCTCGAGTAATTCAATAACACTACAATTATTGTTTAACAGATCGATACAAAACCAACATAAACAAAAGGGATCCACTTGCCCAAAAATTCAGCAATTAAAAACAATCTTCAACTATTTGTTGCATTTACCAGTCTGCATATCGAAAAAACCGAGGGTTTTTCAACAGACAAAACACTGAAAACTTTCACACACTGATAGAAGCTTTAACGACAGAACTCCACCTATGTTAAAACCAATGAACTTTGGCAACTCACAATTGCCAAAAAGCTTCTCTGATCGTAACATTGGGGAGTTTCTGACGCTCTGCTTCCATCCCCGTAGATAGCTGATGAGTCTGAGGTGACGTGCAGACGAAACTAGCTAGTCCTATCATAGTCGGGTTCACTCCCCAGGGAGTGTAAGTGTGATGAAAGTTAAGTGGAATAAATCGTTGTGTTATAGAAGAAATTAAAATATAACCAACGTATGACCTCGAGTAATTCAATAACACTACAATTATTGTTTAACAGGTCGATACAAAACCAACATAAACAAAAGGGATCCACTTGCCCAAAAATTCAGCAATTAAAAACAATCTTCAACTATTTGTTGTATTTACCAGTCTGCATATCGAAAAAACCGAGGGTTTTTCAACAGACAAAACACTGAAAACTTTCACACACTGATAGAAGCTTTAACGACAGAACTCCACCTATGTTAAAACCAATGAACTTTGGCAACTCACAATTGCCAAAAAGCTTCTCTGATCGTAACATTGGGGAGTTTCTGACGCTCTGCTTCCATCCCCGTAGATAGCTGATGAGTCTGAGGTGACGTGCAGACGAAACTAGCTAGTCCTATCATAGTCGGGTTCACTCCCCAGGGAGTGTAAGTGTGATGAAAGTTAAGTGGAATAAATCGTTGTGTTATAGAAGAAATTAAAATATAACCAACGTATGACCTCGAGTAATTCAATAACACTACAATTATTGTTTAACAGGTCGATACAAAACCAACATAAACAAAAGGGATCCACTCGCCCAAAAATTCAGCAATTAAAAACAATCTTCAACTATTTGTTGTATTTACCAGTCTGCATATCGAAAAAACCGAGGGTTTTTCAACAGACAAAACACTGAAAACTTTCACACACTGATAGAAGCTTTAACGACAGAACTCCACCTATGTTAAAACCAATGAACTTTGGCAACTCACAATTGCCAAAAAGCTTCTCTGATCGTAACATTGGGGAGTTTCTGACGCTCTGCTTCCATCCCCGTAGATAGCTGATGAGTCTGAGGTGACGTGCAGACGAAACTAGCTAGTCCTATCATAGTCGGGTTCACTCCCCAGGGAGTGTAAGTGTGATGAAAGTTAAGTGGAATAAATCGTTGTGTTATAGAAGAAATTAAAATATAACCAACGTATGACCTCGAGTAATTCAATAACACTACAATTATTGTTTAACAGGTCGATACAAAACCAACATAAACAAAAGGGATCCACTCGCCCAAAAATTCAGCAATTAAAAACAATCTTCAACTATTTGTTGTATTTACCAGTCTGCATATCGAAAAAACCGAGGGTTTTTCAACAGACAAAACACTGAAAACTTTCACACACTGATAGAAGCTTTAACGACAGAACTCCACCTATGTTAAAACCAATGAACTTTGGCAACTCACAATTGCCAAAAAGCTTCTCTGATCGTAACATTGGGGAGTTTCTGACGCTCTGCTTCCATCCCCGTAGATAGCTGATGAGTCTGAGGTGACGTGCAGACGAAACTAGCTAGTCCTATCATAGTCGGGTTCACTCCCCAGGGAGTGTAAGTGTGATGAAAGTTAAGTGGAATAAATCGTTGTGTTATAGAAGAAATTAAAATATAACCAACGTATGACCTCGAGTAATTCAATAACACTACAATTATTGTTTAACAGGTCGATACAAAACCAACATAAACAAAAGGGATCCACTCGCCCAAAAATTCAGCAATTAAAAACAATCTTCAACTATTTGTTGTATTTACCAGTCTGCATATCGAAAAAACCGAGGGTTTTTCAACAGACAAAACACTGAAAACTTTCACACACTGATAGAAGCTTTAACGACAGAACTCCACCTATGTTAAAACCAATGAACTTTGGCAACTCACAAATGCCAAAAAGCTTCTCTGATCGTAACATTGGGGAGTTTCTGACGCTCTGCTTCCATCCCCGTAGATAGCTGATGAGTCTGAGGTGACGTGCAGACGAAACTAGCTAGTCCTATCATAGTCGGGTTCACTCCCCAGGGAGTGTAAGTGTGATGAAAGTTAAGTGGAATAAATCGTTGTGTTATAGAAGAAATTAAAATATAACCAACGTATGACCTCGAGTAATTCAATAACACTACAATTATTGTTTAACAGGTCGATACAAAACCAACATAAACAAAAGGGATCCACTCGCCCAAAAATTCAGCAATTAAAAACAATCTTCAACTATTTGTTGTATTTACCAGTCTGCATATCGAAAAAACCGAGGGTTTTTCAACAGACAAAACACTGAAAACTTTCACACACTGATAGAAGCTTTAACGACAGAACTCCACCTATGTTAAAACCAATGAACTTTGGCAACTCACAATTGCCAAAAAGCTTCTCTGATCGTAACATTGGGGAGTTTCTGACGCTCTGCTTCCATCCCCGTAGATAGCTGATGAGTCTGAGGTGACGTGCAGACGAAACTAGCTAGTCCTATCATAGTCGGGTTCACTCCCCAGGGAGTGTAAGTGTGATGAAAGTTAAGTGGAATAAATCGTTGTGTTATAGAAGAAATTAAAATATAACCAACGTATGACCTCGAGTAATTCAATAACACTACAATTATTGTTTAACAGGTCGATACAAAACCAACATAAACAAAAGGGATCCACTCGCCCAAAAATTCAGCAATTAAAAACAATCTTCAACTATTTGTTGTATTTACCAGTCTGCATATCGAAAAAAAACCGAGGGTTTTTCAACAGACAAAACACTGAAAACTTTCACACACTGATAGAAGCTTTAACGACAGAACTCCACCTATGTTAAAACCAATGAACTTTGGCAACTCACAATTGCCAAAAAGCTTCTCTGATCGTAACATTGGGGAGTTTCTGACGCTCTGCTTCCATCCCCGTAGATAGCTGATGAGTCTGAGGTGACGTGCAGACGAAACTAGCTAGTCCTATCATAGTCGGGTTCACTCCCCAGGGAGTGTAAGTGTGATGAAAGTTAAGTGGAATAAATCGTTGTGTTATAGAAGAAATTAAAATATAACCAACGTATGACCTCGAGTAATTCAATAACACTACAATTATTGTTTAACAGGTCGATACAAAACCAACATAAACAAAAGGGATCCACTCGCCCAAAAATTCAGCAATTAAAAACAATCTTCAACTATTTGTTGTATTTACCAGTCTGCATATCGAAAAAACCGAGGGTTTTTCAACAGACAAAACACTGAAAACTTTCACACACTGATAGAAGCTTTAACGACAGAACTCCACCTATGTTAAAACCAATGAACTTTGGCAACTCACAAATGCCAAAAAGCTTCTCTGATCGTAACATTGGGGAGTTTCTGACGCTCTGCTTCCATCCCCGTAGATAGCTGATGAGTCTGAGGTGACGTGCAGACGAAACTAGCTAGTCCTATCATAGTCGGGTTCACTCCCCAGGGAGTGTAAGTGTGATGAAAGTTAAGTGGAATAAATCGTTGTGTTATAGAAGAAATTAAAATATAACCAACGTATGACCTCGAGTAATTCAATAACACTACAATTATTGTTTAACAGGTCGATACAAAACCAACATAAACAAAAGGGATCCACTCGCCCAAAAATTCAGCAATTAAAAACAATCTTCAACTATTTGTTGTATTTACCAGTCTGCATATCGAAAAAACCGAGGGTTTTTCAACAGACAAAACACTGAAAACTTTCACACACTGATAGAAGCTTTAACGACAGAACTCCACCTATGTTAAAACCAATGAACTTTGGCAACTCACAATTGCCAAAAAGCTTCTCTGATCGTAACATTGGGGAGTTTCTGACGCTCTGCTTCCATCCCCGTAGATAGCTGATGAGTCTGAGGTGACGTGCAGACGAAACTAGCTAGTCCTATCATAGTCGGGTTCACTCCCCAGGGAGTGTAAGTGTGATGAAAGTTAAGTGGAATAAATCGTTGTGTTATAGAAGAAATTAAAATATAACCAACGTATGACCTCGAGTAATTCAATAACACTACAATTATTGTTTAACAGGTCGATACAAAACCAACATAAACAAAAGGGATCCACTCGCCCAAAAATTCAGCAATTAAAAACAATCTTCAACTATTTGTTGTATTTACCAGTCTGCATATCGAAAAAACCGAGGGTTTTTCAACAGACAAAACACTGAAAACTTTCACACACTGATAGAAGCTTTAACGACAGAACTCCACCTATGTTAAAACCAATGAACTTTGGCAACTCACAAATGCCAAAAAGCTTCTCTGATCGTAACATTGGGGAGTTTCTGACGCTCTGCTTCCATCCCCGTAGATAGCTGATGAGTCTGAGGTGACGTGCAGACGAAACTAGCTAGTCCTATCATAGTCGGGTTCACTCCCCAGGGAGTGTAAGTGTGATGAAAGTTAAGTGGAATAAATCGTTGTGTTATAGAAGAAATTAAAATATAACCAACGTATGACCTCGAGTAATTCAATAACACTACAATTATTGTTTAACAGGTCGATACAAAACCAACATAAACAAAAGGGATCCACTCGCCCAAAAATTCAGCAATTAAAAACAATCTTCAACTATTTGTTGTATTTACCAGTCTGCATATCGAAAAAACCGAGGGTTTTTCAACAGACAAAACACTGAAAACTTTCACACACTGATAGAAGCTTTAACGACAGAACTCCACCTATGTTAAAACCAATGAACTTTGGCAACTCACAATTGCCAAAAAGCTTCTCTGATCGTAACATTGGGGAGTTTCTGACGCTCTGCTTCCATCCCCGTAGATAGCTGATGAGTCTGAGGTGACGTGCAGACGAAACTAGCTAGTCCTATCATAGTCGGGTTCACTCCCCAGGGAGTGTAAGTGTGATGAAAGTTAAGTGGAATAAATCGTTGTGTTATAGAAGAAATTAAAATATAACCAACGTATGACCTCGAGTAATTCAATAACACTACAATTATTGTTTAACAGGTCGATACAAAACCAACATAAACAAAAGGGATCCACTCGCCCAAAAATTCAGCAATTAAAAACAATCTTCAACTATTTGTTGTATTTACCAGTCTGCATATCGAAAAAACCGAGGGTTTTTCAACAGACAAAACACTGAAAACTTTCACACACTGATAGAAGCTTTAACGACAGAACTCCACCTATGTTAAAACCAATGAACTTTGGCAACTCACAATTGCCAAAAAGCTTCTCTGATCGTAACATTGGGGAGTTTCTGACGCTCTGCTTCCATCCCCGTAGATAGCTGATGAGTCTGAGGTGACGTGCAGACGAAACTAGCTAGTCCTATCATAGTCGGGTTCACTCCCCAGGGAGTGTAAGTGTGATGAAAGTTAAGTGGAATAAATCGTTGTGTTATAGAAGAAATTAAAATATAACCAACGTATGACCTCGAGTAATTCAATAACACTACAATTATTGTTTAACAGGTCGATACAAAACCAACATAAACAAAAGGGATCCACTCGCCCAAAAATTCAGCAATTAAAAACAATCTTCAACTATTTGTTGTATTTACCAGTCTGCATATCGAAAAAAACCGAGGGTTTTTCAACAGACAAAACACTGAAAACTTTCACACACTGATAGAAGCTTTAACGACAGAACTCCACCTATGTTAAAACCAATGAACTTTGGCAACTCACAATTGCCAAAAAGCTTCTCTGATCGTAACATTGGGGAGTTTCTGACGCTCTGCTTCCATCCCCGTAGATAGCTGATGAGTCTGAGGTGACGTGCAGACGAAACTAGCTAGTCCTATCATAGTCGGGTTCACTCCCCAGGGAGTGTAAGTGTGATGAAAGTTAAGTGGAATAAATCGTTGTGTTATAGAAGAAATTAAAATATAACCAACGTATGACCTCGAGTAATTCAATAACACTACAATTATTGTTTAACAGGTCGATACAAAACCAACATAAACAAAAGGGATCCACTCGCCCAAAAATTCAGCAATTAAAAACAATCTTCAACTATTTGTTGTATTTACCAGTCTGCATATCGAAAAAACCGAGGGTTTTTCAACAGACAAAACACTGAAAACTTTCACACACTGATAGAAGCTTTAACGACAGAACTCCACCTATGTTAAAACCAATGAACTTTGGCAACTCACAATTGCCAAAAAGCTTCTCTGATCGTAACATTGGGGAGTTTCTGACGCTCTGCTTCCATCCCCGTAGATAGCTGATGAGTCTGAGGTGACGTGCAGACGAAACTAGCTAGTCCTATCATAGTCGGGTTCACTCCCCAGGGAGTGTAAGTGTGATGAAAGTTAAGTGGAATAAATCGTTGTGTTATAGAAGAAATTAAAATATAACCAACGTATGACCTCGAGTAATTCAATAACACTACAATTATTGTTTAACAGGTCGATACAAAACCAACATAAACAAAAGGGATCCACTCGCCCAAAAATTCAGCAATTAAAAACAATCTTCAACTATTTGTTGTATTTACCAGTCTGCATATCGAAAAAACCGAGGGTTTTTCAACAGACAAAACACTGAAGACTTTCACACACTGATAGAAGCTTTAACGACAGAACTCCACCTATGTTAAAACCAATGAACTTTGGCAACTCACAATTGCCAAAAAGCTTCTCTGATCGTAACATTGGGGAGTTTCTGACGCTCTGCTTCCATCCCCGTAGATAGCTGATGAGTCTGAGGTGACGTGCAGACGAAACTAGCTAGTCCTATCATAGTCGGGTTCACTCCCCAGGGAGTGTAAGTGTGATGAAAGTTAAGTGGAATAAATCGTTGTGTTATAGAAGAAATTAAAATATAACCAACGTATGACCTCGAGTAATTCAATAACA
>JAECXW010000765.1:0-10475 GCA_018153365.1 Drosophila fuyamai | reverse complement strand
CCTTTTCTTTAATTCTTGGATGAAGCTCTGCTTGAAAACGCATTAATCTTCTTCTATAAGCTAATCGTGTTGTTCGTTTTGTTAAGAAGCACGTTATTTGGGAAGTTATACGTTCTCCCTGGTGAATAACTCCTGCGATTGTTCTGGTTCGTCACTGAATGAATGGCATTATTATAAGTTATAAGTATTGCCTCATCCAGGACCTCGTAAGCGGGTTTCAGAGTTTCTTTTTCCTTTTGTCTCATTTATTAATCAATGTGTTTCTGTGATCGTCAGTGCAGTCTCTGAAACTTTCAATTAAATTTAACTTGATTATTGCTAAAGGATGTAATGTAATAACTCTAATTCGTACTGCCTACAAGAAAAAATCTTGAACAAGTTGAAGAGAATTCTACTTGCAATTATCTTTTGGAAGGCACCCCAGATAAAGACCATGAACTTTTACTGTAACGATATTTACGCTTTCTTTTGCTGGGATTGTTAGTCCCCACAGCGTATCTATGAAGAACTTTGTTATCAGTATGGTTGTACACTTTTCTTGTTTACAGTGAAGTCGTTATGCACTATTTCCATGGGTCTAATTTTTTTTTTTTTTCTTCTGTACTTCTGTATTTCACAACCTGTCACAATTATTAATTGTTTGGGTAAAGCCTGTTTCATTTATTTCTGAAAAACACTTTCCTTTTCGGTTGTGCTAATGTTTCATCTATTCCCCCTATGTATTCGACCTTTCATGGTAGTCTTTGATGACGCATTCCTGTTCACTCTTTTCCGTTATATCATAGAACAGCAAAACTGGTACATCTTATTGCCCTATATAATTTACTATAAAAAATATACTTGCAATATGCCTCTTGGATTGTCATGCTCAAGTTGTCTGGAATCAAAAGTGCTACCGTTCTTTTCAGGTTTCCGATTTCTTTTAACTTCCGACCAGCTGTTTTCACTCATCAAAAGGTATTATCTGTCCAGATTATTCTCAAACTTCTTCCTAGACGGAATTTGTTTCCTCATTTCCCACTTTACTCTACCCTTTTTTTCCCCCCCCCCCCCCCCCCCCCCCCCCCCCCCCCCCCCCCCCCCCCCCCCCCCCCCCCCCCCCCCCCCCCCCCCCCCCCCCCCCCCCCCCCCCCCCCCCCACGTTGAGCTCTGGTTGGATTCTGCCTCAGTGCGTCAGCCCACTACATTCAGAGAACCCTTCTTATATACGATCTCGTAATCGTACTCCAACATTCCCCCCTGTACTCTCCATCCCACCACTAAGTTTGGAATCGGGTTCCTTGACGCTCCAAATAGCCATGTTAATGGCCTATAGACCAGTGACTATCTTGAACTTTGTGCCGAATACGTAATGTCTAAAATGCTTAATTGCCCCTTGTTTTGGAAAACTTTTTTTATACTGTTGTGACATAGTTCACTTCTGAACCTGGCAGGTTCTGCTGGCGTGTACCAATTTTCTAGTCAGTATCAAAAATTTTTATAGGATAGGACAGCGCCAATAGCATAATTACCTGCATCTGTGGTAATTTATGAAAGGTTTATCAATCAGGAAACTGCAGATTGGATCATTGCACAGTGAGGTCTTGCATACTTCAAATGCGTCCTTGCTTTATTCTTTGTTCTATCTGGACCAGCCTTTTTCCCTTTCAACTGTTTTGTCAAAGGCTTTGTTATAGCCGCGAAATATCATATGAAGCTTCCTATAGTACCCTAACAGACCTAGGGAACCTTTTATCTGAAAGCAAGAGAATCTCGAATCTTTAAACTTCAATCTTTCCTGGGTTTTATCTAGTCTCCTTGTTGAGTTTACTACGTGTCCTGAGTATTACAACTCACTTGCTTTTAGGCTCTGTCTTGCTAGTTGTAACTTGAGTTTGCACTCCGCAAGTTTCTTGAAGACTTTTTCTTGTAGGGATGTCAGGTACACACATGATGTCATCCTTATATATATATAAGACAATATTTTTCCTAGCAACTTTCTGAAAAAATAACATTAATTAATACCAGTGTTGGGGCGTTAGCTGGCTTCGGCGGCATTTGGACATATCAAAGTATTGCCCCGTTCCGCCGAGAAACAGTTCCGGGATGTCTCCCCTTCTTCACTTCGATTGGTGATATCCACTCGCCATATCTAAAGTTGAGGAAATGGCTTTAGCCCTAACCAAGCTATCAATGCATCATTGATTAATGGTAGCGGGTATCTATCTTTAATTGCTTCTCTTTAGATTCCTACAAGTTTCACCATTCTCCATTTTTCTCTCTCTGAGAGGCATCCTTCTTTTTCTTGGGTACTAGCCAAACCAGCGGCACTCAAGGAGGAGATGGCTATCATCTATCAATCTTCTGATCCAATGGCTTTTCTAGCTGTCTTCTCCCTCCTGTCTTTCCGTGGGTATACCTGTACGGCCTAACGTACGCAGTATGTCGTCATTCGTTCTAATTTGATGTTTGACCGCATTAGTGAATGACAACTAGTGCCCTCTTTATGGAATACTTTCAATTATTTTTACAAATTCATTATGGCGTCATTAATCTCTCCTTTTCAAATGTTCTGTTCCAGTCTTATAGGCTGGTATCTTCCTATTTTCATTATCTGTCTCTCTATATTTGTTGAGCTCAAGTACTTGTCGGTTTCAGATTCGACAACTTCAATGGCGTTTTTCTAGAAATTATTCACAGTCCTGCTGCCTTGGTTATTATCTCAGTCAGACCTCTCTCCAGCCACTGCCCTATAGATTCCTGATGATCAAATCTTCTTTTACTATTGTTTTGTTTGTAGAAATCTCATCAATTTTATCTGGAATGAAATATGCTTTTGTCCTGCTTCTATTGAGTGAACCTCGCTGGGTCCTATACTTAGTGGAATGCTTATCTACAATTCTATGTCCATACATTACATGAATGCTTCTCAATATCGATCACGGCTTTTATTTGTTGCAGCAAGTCTATACCAATTAATCCCTCGAAAAACTGATGAAATCTGAAGAGCAATAATCTCATTTTCCTACTCCTCCAGGAATTCTTTGAACACTGGTACATGTGCCTCCCTGCACAATCGTGTGCGATTAGGTACTTGTCTTAATGGCTATTGGGTTATTACTGTGGTTGGGCTTAATTCTGGGACAGATAGAAGAATCCTGTATCCGATTAAATGTTTTACTGTTTTGTGTGGTGTAATTCGGATCTCATACATGGTAGAGATTGGAGGTGGCCCCTCCTTGCTCCCTAAATATGCTGTTGGTTGTCAGGGTGATTACCAATTTACCTCATCTTCTTGGATATATTATGCCCGAAAAGTTTGACCACTATTGTTGCCTATTTCCCCTCTCTGAATTATTGGCCGAATTGTATGACCGCTTGGGTTGGTCAGTTATTCGACTGTCTCAATTATTCAAAGGAGTTATACATGATTGTCGAATAATTTGAATTCCTAGACATTCTTGATTGCTCCATAACCATCTCCAGCTGCCTGGATCGCTAACTATCTTTCCCTTGGCCTGCTGTTGGCTATAGCTGTTGCCATACCCTGTGCGTTGTGTTTGTGCATAATTCCATTTCATGTTTCTATTTATTTCATTTACTGTCTAAACTAATTAGGGGCTTCATTTGATTAATATTATCTCCTGAATGGTTGCCCTTATTGGGTGCCAGCAAAGTCAAATCCACAACCATCCATTCATGATGACATTGAAAACGGCATCTGAAACTGTGGTTTGGGTATTTGCGGCCCACCGATAGCGACAAGGGCCCCGTCTGTGCCTCCGGCACTGGGTTGTCCGATTTCCTAACTCCTGTTTCAGACTTTCTTTCCAACCTCTTTGGCCTGTGAACCTGTCATTTCCTGGAACCCTTCCGGCCCCTGTTTCTTCAAAGGTACCTTAATTCTTCTCACAAGGCTGTTCCTTAAGCCTTTGCTATGTTCGGTATAGTAACGCCATGGGTTTAAGGAGGCCAGAAACAAAGGCGTTTAAAAAAGCCATATCCTCATACCACTTGATCTTCACCAACTATAAGTAGGTAGCCATGTTCGCTGGACTTGACCAGACTCACCAGGGCTTTCTTAAGAGTCATAACCTTTTGTATGCTGCTTCAATTCTAGGTTCTTCTCCTTAATATGGGTCAGCCCATAATAGGTCTATTGGATCTCTTATCCTTGAAATGTCCCAACTGTTACCTTCTTAACCCAGTCCCAAGTTGGGTTCCCGTGATTCGCTCCGTCAGGGCCCCATCACTTTCTCTGCAATCTGCCTCCTCCAACGCTCTAGGGGGCGGTGCAGGCGGTTCGTCGTTGTCGGAGTGTCCAGGATGGCCAGGATTCATCAGTTGCGTGGTTGCTGCAGAGGTTCAAAGCCAGCCCAATAAAGTCGTGGGGAATTACTTAGTAATTGATTACAACTGGTTTAGAATACCTGGTATCGGCAGTCGTCCAGCTGCTCAGAGGACCCACACAGGTTGGGTTACAAATGAGAATGAGGCGCTTGGGGACCACAGAAGTCTGCCACGAGCGAGAAAGAGCTATTAGAGCTTTGGGACCCTGAGGTCAGCCTCAAGAGAGGATTGGTTGTGAGACCTCAGTCAGCCCTGAAGGTGGTTGCTTTGCAGGGACCCTGAAGTCAGCCTACATTCAGTCTTTCCACTCTCCTTTTCCTCAGGCTAGTACCTGCTCCACCTTCTGCTCCCTGCTCGTCATCTAATTTACCAGAGTCTCCTTCGTATTTGAACAATTCCATGCGGGTCTGTTCCTCACATTGGCCTCTATTATCTTGTTTACCATTGACATTGCTTGTTCTTTCTTCTATTATTATTAACTCCTGAATAGCTATTTTGTATTAATCTTGTTTTATATCAGCCTACTGTCTACCTCCTTTCTAGGACATTTTTCTTCTAAAAATTCTCTTTTACTTCTTAATATCTGTATTATTTATCAGTAATTATAATTTCCCTTAATTGTCTACCTCTTCTCTGAGCTTGTTTCAAATTCTTGCTTAATAAGTTTGGTATGTGTATGTATTGCTGCTTAAAGTTAATTTATACTTAAGAATGTATAACTCATTTGAGTTAGTTATTTATTCATGTTCTTTTTATAGTGTGTTTTTGGCATCGATTTTCTTTTGTTGAAGTGGAGTTCTATAAATTAATTTGGAATAAGTAATTTGTCTCATACTTGGATAAAATAGTAAAATGGATGGTAATAATTATTATTTTTGTTTATATCTTTTTCCCATTTTTGTTTCATTTGTTCTTTTATTTTCTTTTGCCTGCCTTTCTTTAATTTTTTCCCCCTCGCGTGCCGAAGCTAGTTGATCTTTTCTTCTGATCTAACTATATTTCACGGACAGTCATTTGCTCTATGGGTTGTTCTTTGTCCTTTCTAATTGTTTACGATCTCTACACTAAAGCATTGCCTGTATTACCCAGTTCGCTGCTAATACGTGTGCATGGACCTTAACAGTTTATTTTATTTATTATTTCAACGTGTGTCATCCATGCTAAGCTAGCCCTGGCATTACAGTTCGTTGTCTAATACATGCATTGGACTTCAAGTTTATTTATTTTTTTTTCAACCTGTTGCAACTATCCCATCACTGTACGGTACAGCCACAGCCATTTGCGGACAGTATATCTATGGATTCTGTACTTTTCCTAATTGTTTACGATCTCCCCACTAAGCTTGACCTGTGTGCATTAGAAGTTCCAGCTTACCTGGCCTTATTGCATGGACCAACTTGTGGCAGCCATCCATGCTAAGCTTCGCCCTGTGCCTTACAGTTCCGTCTTCCATGCATGGTGAGTCCTGATAATACTTCTTATTTTATTCTGTCTTTGATCCGATCAGACCAATTTCTCTTTTCTGACATAACTTGACCCACTGTACTAGTTTGCCTTCTGCCGCCACTCGCCTCGACGTCGATCTATTCAGCGCGCTTTGCCGCCAGGCGTCGGAGCACAGTCTTTGGTCTACCAAACCGCTCGATTGGCATCAGACCAATGACAACGGCGACCATAGTCAGCGGTCGTCGCTCTGCTGGCACCACGAACATCAACACGCGACCGTCTGGCTTTGCCGACGCTCTCTTGTCATACCGATCCATTGCACCAGCCGCAACTGTTTGTCAGGCCGCCGGCAGCCAGGCCGCTCGATCGGTATCGACACAGCCTCAGACCGTCCACCGCCATCAAGACATCGGCAATTTATTTAGCCAAATTAAAATCTCGAACTTGTTCCCATTGCTTTTTGATCACCACTGCCTATCTTCAAGATATTAGCATCGTTATTCTACCTTCACTGTGCACAATTCTTGTTACATTCCTCACTTTCCTTCTCAAACGTAATAAATACTCTTTTATTGTTTTGTTTTTATTAATTGTTTACATACTCTTGCGCTTTAATTCCTTTCTCATTTAATTATTTTATATTTTCCTTTCTATATCGTTTTTGTTTATTTATTTTTTAATTTATTATTTCACTCCATTTCACACTTCACTCTATAATTCTTACAATATAAGGATAATTATAATTGTTGTTAATTCCTATCATCCTCCATAAATCCACAGATCCTTCCTTGAGTTTCTTGAGTTTTAGAATCTGCCTTTAGCCGGAAGTCTACCGATTGCGCCAGTTAAAATAAGTAGGTTCTTCAATAAATATCCCAGGTATAACCCGACCATTAAATATTTGTAGTTAATGGTTTCGAGTTGAAATCAAGGTGGTCTTTATTTTATAATTCTTTGTTCAAGCAGTGTTTACGTACAATGTGCTGACCTAGCGGAATGGATTTATGTAATTGGACCGGATACATATATGGGAAAACTGGGCTCATGGTAGCGATGTTTGTTTGGTTGAAAACGGTTCCGCTAATAAAGTGTTTGGTTTCTGACGACATCGGCAATGGGGGTTTAAGGTGAAAGGACCGCCGAGGAAAGTGCTGAGGCAGTAACTCGCGTGCCGATCGGACTTAGACTATATCACCACAGCTTACATAGGAACAATTCGGTGAAATCGCTAAAATTAATTATTTTCCGAATATTGACGCAGTATATAAACTCTTGACATGAATCTTTCGCAAATCCGTATTTTTTAGCCCATACACTTGATCCTTATTGACCGTGCCGATGGACGTCTATATCCTACAGCTTCATAAAACAATAGGGGTGAAATCGGTTTAAAAATTAATGATTTTCAAGTGTTGACGCAGTATATAAACTCTTGATATGAATCTTTCAAATCGTATTTTTATGCACACCTTGATCATGGTAAAAGCGCGTGCCGATGACTATCATTGGAACTTAATGGGTGACGGTTAAAAATTAATGATTTTCGGGACCTTTAAACAGTATACCGACTATTGACATGAATCTTTCAAATCATTATTTTTTTATGCATACCTTGATCGGACGTCTATATCTACCAAAGCACATGGGAACAATTTGTGAAATCTGATTTAAAAATTTGCCAGTTTTCAGGATATTTGACACGTATATAAGCTATTCCCGACATGAATCTTTCCAAATGTATTTTTATGCATACGCCAGTCAGGGTAGGGAAGTACGATCGGACGTCTATATCTAGATTCCATAAGGAACAATATGGTGAAATCGGTTAAATGCAATGATGTTCAGGATGTTGGCGCGGTATATAAACTCTATATCCTATATCTTACACATAGCGGAACTAAGTATTGGGTGAAATCAGTTTAAAAATTAATGATTTTCAGGATATAAAATCTTGACGGTCTTTCAAATCGTATTTTTATGCATACCGCCAGTCGGGTAAGGCGACACCGATCAGACGTCTAATCCTATATCTCCCATAGGAGCAATATGGTGCATTAGAACAAGAATTAGAGTAAATTAAATTCCAAACCAATACAAACCAAATTTAAGTAAACTTTCCGTTTTCTTTTTTTGTGTTTGTAGCCAATCCGGTGTGACATCACGACATTTATTATTTAACCATGAACATTAAATGATATATATATTGTTATCGTAGTTTTACTCCTTTTTATATCACTTTATTTCAATTTTATTCTTAATTTTATGTTAGTGCTTTCTGATAAAAGTACATTACATACTATATGTTTCTCTGATTTATCTTAAAAGGGACCGTTCTGATCTTCCTGCTATCCTTAGCTTTTACAATATTAGTTTAACTTAATTTTATCGAATCCAAATATCGGACATCTAACATCTATTCCATAGGTATAATAGGGTGAAATCAGTCAAATTTGATGATTTTCGGGGATATTCAGCGCAGTGTATAAGGTATTGACATACATTTTTCAAGTACTATTTATTTGCGGCGCAGTAAGGGCCGATCTTGTCAGTCGGTCGTCTGTATATACATACAAATATTGTTTAAAGCTGTGAAAATATCAATTTTTTATATACCTCTGCAAGGGTTATATTCAGACTTGAGAAGTTAAACTGCGTCCTAGTTATATCCTATTATTATACATTAACATTGTCATTTCCGACCCTATAAGGTATATAGTGACATATCATGGCACCTGAACCTCTATGTACAGCCTTCTCTGCACCCACATACATACACACGTACACATTTCTTTAAAACACCCTGGAAATCAGAGCCTATTGTCAACAAACCATGGAAGAATTCCTGTGGTAACAAAAACTCAACAGAAGAAGTAGGAGTTAGAGGAGACAAGTTTAGTTTGAGTCTTAAAGGTGGGACATTGTCACTACAATGTAATTATACTAGACATTATAAAAATTAAATAAAGTTTTTTATGTAAAGCTTATAGTGCAAACATTTAATTGGCGCAGCCAGTAGGTTTCAGTGAAAGTTAAACCTCGGTTTTAAAACTGGTCTTAGGGATTGTACTATACAGCTGAGCTCTGACCAGTAAGAAAACAAATCGTCAAACACACAAATTGAATCTAACCAAAAGAACTTATGTACGAATCGTCATTGCGTAAACCAGTAGAAAAATCCAATTCGGTCAATACCACTAAAAAACAAAAGAAGGAAAGCTAACTGGGCGGAACCGAGTTGAAAATACCTTACAGATTATTCTGTAAATTATATTCTCAAAATTCATATGATGCATTCTTAACACTCATAAAATCCAACTTCATAACTTAACGAGGACGGAAGCTAACTTCGGCAAGCCGAAAGTTTTAATACCAAGACTTAATGAAATTTACTAAAAATTGAAAGAAGTATTAGCGAAAAGAATAAAGATGTCTAAAATATTCTGAAAAACATAAATTGGACCGATTTTACCCTAGAGCTATAGGATAGACGTCGATCGTCTCTCGCGCTTTTTTACCCTGATCAAAGTGCCATAAAAAAATAAGATTTGGAAAATTTATCTGTAAGCATATTAATTCTTGCAAGATATATCAATTGTTCCTATGGGCTATAGGATATAGACGTAATCTCCAGAAGTCAGGGCGATTTTAAACTTGATCTGCGTACACATGTTTTAGGACGATTGTAAAGTTTCAGATCGCTAAGCTTCAAACTGAGCTCATGAAACGGTGGCCCAAGAACAGACGGACAGACGGACATGGCTATATCGGCACCCTGATCCGATCAGACCATATATTACTTTATGGGGTCGGAAACGTCTCCTTCACTGCGTACAAACTTCTGACCAAGGTATAATACCCTCTGCACAAGGGTATAAAAATCAAAGTAATGGCATTTTCAATCGTTGGTTATATAGCGGCTATAGAGTACGTCAAATGATCTCATAAAATTTGGTAGGTCGGATTGATTATTGTCTACAAAATCCATAGAAAATCAACTTCTAACTTTACAAACACCAAAGTTATGGTGTCTATCGTAATATAGGAGCTATAGGATATAGTCAGCCGATCCTTACTTGCAGAAGGTATGATTCAGTTCAATTTGGTGAGTCAGATTCCCAACTCTAACATTACAAGCTGGAAGTTATGGCGTTTCCTATCGTTCGGTTATATAGCAGCTATAAGAGCTCCATAGTCGGCCGATCCGGCCGTTCCGACTTATATACTGCGTGCAAGGAAAGAAGGGTGTGGCAAAGTTTCAGATTCGATATCTTTAAAACTGAGAGACTAAATTCATGTAGAAACAGACAGACAGACAAACGGACAGACAGACAGGACATGCTTATACTCAACTCAGGAGGTGATCCTGATTATAATACCTAAGGCTATAGTGAAAATATAATTGAGTGAAATATTGAGACACGCCAAATCATAAAAAAACAGAGGAAGCTAACTGGGCCGGAGCCAGTTGCATTCTACTACAGAATGTTACCACAGAATTATATTCTCCAAAATTATTCATATATAAGGCATTTTAACACTCATAAAAATCTCAACTTAATAACTTTAAAATACAAAGTTATGGCAATTCCAATCGTTCAGTTATGTAGCAGCTATGATATATAATTGTAGCCGATCCTTATAAGAATTTGGTATGTCATATTAATTGTCAAATATAAAACACATAGAAAATCCCAACTAAC